>CM032812.1:5291976-5504476 GCA_019155185.1 Beaufortia kweichowensis | reverse complement strand
GTAGTACGATGGCAGATGCAGCGCTTGCAGATTAAACTGCAGAATCCAGCAGCAGCAGCGCAGCTGCACGCAGCACTGAGATTACAGACAGTCCTCTTCCGTTCAAATACAGACATCAGATTCAACCATCAGTCTCAACGCAGCTCCGCTTTTGTTTTCATTATTATGCAGTATATAAACATGGCGGTTTATCAACACGCATCAGCTCGAAAAGCTCATCAAAAACAGATATCATGCCGTAGATCGTCTATTTGAAAGGTAAAAGACAAACGAACGTTTTATTGCTGTAATTTATGCATTTTACAACAGAGCTATTATATGCTCATATAAGCTTATCTGTACCCATAAGATATGAAAACAAAATGTCAAAAGCGGACACTGGATTAAATTAATTCATCCATCCAAGAGCAAAAAAACATCGAAAGAAAATGGGATACAAGGTAGGGTGCATACTGCCTCTTCCATGCACTTTTATTTTGCTCCACTTCATCTATTGAAGTAGACATTAGCATCAATGCATTTGCATGTTCCCGTTTTATTGCAATTTTTCATCAACGCGAATCGGATCGCATCGGGTTCGCAATCGCATAAACAACACTGACTGCAGAAACACCAACAAACACGTACACGGATTTTTCTTTTAATACGGTAAAATCTATACTGGCTATTTCCTATTAGCATTTAAAAATCCTAGCGTTGTTTAAGAACAGAACGCGATTGTATTATTCATGCTTATTCACATTTATTTCTTAGTACGGTGACCGCCATGTCCCAACCGAACTTGTGTTTCTAAAAGCCACTTAGCAGTACAAACACGGAGGCTTTAGTCAAGCCAGTTAAAGAGGACAATGACACCACATTTACATAATAATAATTCAATTTAAAGGGCCCCTTTAGATAAATCATAGAGATAAAGTTCTTACTATCGTTTTAATTTAGCTGCAGTAAAGTGCTGTATAATCATTAATAATTTACTTGTAAAGCCATTTTACATCTAAAAGTGTTTCAGTTGTGTTCGTGTTTTAGTTTGTTCAAGAAACTTCCCTTTTAACAATTATTTGAGTGATCTCAGAAAAGCTGTCAAAACATTCACTCATTCAGTGTTGCCAAGTCGTTTTTCCGCGAAATTGGCCTACTGTTGAGGATTTTGTTCATTTTGTCAATTTTAAAGTAATATGACTTTACTTATAGAAACAGACTGTTTATGGTTACTGTCATTTGGCGATTTTGTGTAATGCATAACAGTGACCGTAAAACATACTGCTATAAATATATTTTGAGTTTTGGTCATTCGGATAAGGTCATTGGTCTAGATCTGGGCTGGTTTTTGTACGTAGATCTGGCAACCCTGCTCGTTTTGGAGTTGTTCCGGAGATTTGTAGACCTATCCTCTCTGCTGGAGAGCTTCCAGCATCCACCCGAACTACTGAGAACACAAAACGACGGAAGACACTCCTGTTCCGAGGAAACTTGGCCAGTTTCCCGTCTTATATCAGCTCCTGAACAGCTTTGTACACTGTGTGTATTATTGGTCCCTCATTTGCAAGTTGCTTTGGATACATTTGCAAGTGTCTGCTATATGAATACATGTAAATATGTAAAACACATTATTATTAACAGTTTTTTTTAACAACATGTCAACATCAAGTCATACATTCACATTTTAAACTTTGACAGACCAAATGTCTTAACAAAACGTTATGACTTTCCCTTTAAACTGATGCATGTGATATCAGCATGCAATAAAATAAACAGAAGTTAGGAAAAGATAAACAACAGTTTGGCAAAAGAAACAAACAATATCATTCATGATAATATTAACCTGATAACTGTCACAGCAGAAATTGAGTATACACATGAAAATGCATATCATTTTTAAACATTTGAGGTATTTTTTATTAATTACAGTAATGTTAACATTTTTTAATTATTGTTTGTTTATTGTCATGAAAATATGTCAAATATTTTATCTTGAGTTTTAGACCTGTCCATCAACTTTTAGTTTGTCATTATTAAAATAAAATTCAACAATGAAATATTAAAGCAAATAGGGAAATAACATTAGGAACGGTGACAGTTAACAGGTTAAAAAATACTAAACTATTTGATTAAATACACGATAAAAGAGATATATTATTAAATATATTTCTGACAGAAGGCCTATTATTGTAATGTTGTTTTGCACAATTTACATTTATGCATTTGGCAAACACTTTTATCCAGGCACACAACAACTTTTTCAGTAGAACAGTTAGTTCTACATACAGATGCATTTCTTCTTCTAAACCAGCAGTAGCCTTTAATGACTTTTGCCCCATCGCTTTTATTCCCATCACTGCAAAACGTTTTGAGATTCTGAACCTCTCTCTCTTCTAAAACATGCCCGCCCTAAGCACTGGACTCACTGGACTGGAATCAGTTCACTTACAAACCAGTTCAACTCAGCTTTTTCGAGTGCTATTCATTCATTTCAGTTCTGCCTTTAACTCCAAGCAGATTTGTCTTTTGCAGATGTCACAACATCACATTTGAACTCACTCTACTTCCTAAATTTCCTAATTTTGTCTGTGATTCATTATCTAGATCCCAGGAGCCGCCATGGATCGTGTTAGCCTACTTTGGCGGCTGCGGCGCCGTGCCCGCCGAGGGGTTCTGTGCATGGTCCTGTTCTGTATGACTATGGCTCTCCTATACACGTTTTGTGCTGAAAACAGCATACCTGTCACAGACGCCATTTTTGGAGTGAAGGCAAGAACTCGAGCTCAACCGAGGACACATGCTATTGTAAAGGTATGACAAGGAGATTATGTTTGTTTGTGAAACAGGCTGTGAAAAGTCTTTGAAGACTGCACAATGAATATGTTCAGTGAATATTTGCCTAGACTAGATCTGCCACGATAATTACATTTTGTTTGAATGACATTAACTGTCATTCAAATATCTGAGTTAATAGCCTGAGGCTATTAGGAGAAAAGTTGGAAATAACAGGGATAGACGGTATAAGGAATAGATGCATGGATCTTATTTGGGTCCAGAGGTTTTCACAACATCTGCATCTTCTGCATGTACTGTATATATTTATAAACAATACCCAATTAGCCATTAAATATGACTCATGAATATACCCTGCAATAACTTTGAAAGACAGATCTAAACACTGATGATTGAGTGGCATAGCACAACTTGGTGCAAGAAATGAAAATGAAACAGAAAGGCTTTGAGCTAAAAAATATTACAGATATAGTTTCCTGAGTTTCATTGTAAACAGGATGTACAATTATTAACATTTCGGCCAAACACTGTGTAGTTAGATCAAATAATAAATGTGACAGGCCCATCCTCGGCTCCTATCTGTACAAACATTCAATGTCAATTGCATTGTTGCAAACTGGAAAATCATATAAATACAAGAGAGACGCATGAAAAATTTGGCAACAAATAGCAAAAGGTCTAAATGCACTTTCTCACTGAAAGTGAAATTGTTTTATTTAAGGTATTGCGAGGAACAGGAGGTTCGAAGCCCATTAATACAGACCCTCAAAAGCTCCCAGGCGTCATTCCTGGAGACCCTCAAAAGCCAATTCCTATCCTATCATCTTCCAACTATTCTATGGAGAACAGTATTAAGGAGCACAACCTCCAGGGCAAAAAGAGAGAACGGGGGCTATTTTACCGGTTTCTGGTTCAACCATTAAAACATGCTCTGGAGACTATTTTTGGAGGCCTGCGAAAAGGAAACAGGGGGGCTGCAAATGGAGATGGAGCTTTTTTTGGGACTAATGGGGTACTTGAAGAGGTCTGGAATGATGAAATGTCAAGCACCATGCTGGGAAAAAGGCTGAGGAAGGTGGTAGAGAACTATCAGGTGAGGAAAACTGAAACACATCAACTAAAGGCTTTACATTTTTTCTTCAAATAGAAAGACAGCAACTACTGTAAGCTTTGCTCATGTCTGAACATCTGCCCAAATAAAAAAGCTGGGTAAGCTGAGAGCTCTGCCATTTCAACAATTTAAAATTTCACTGTCTTTACATTTTTTTATTGTAGGCAATGAATAAATATGGGGTTAAGTACTCTGAGAGTACAGCACATCGATCTAAACTCAGTGGACCTGAACTTCTGTGTCAGATTAAGGAAATGGTACAAATTACAACTTTAACTCAAGACATGGAGCCATTTGCTGGGTTTTCATGGGCTTCTCAGTTACCTCCACACCAGCTGACGTCTGATATCGGCCCGTTCAAGACCTGCGCAGTGGTATCGTCTGCGGGTTCTCTCAAAAATTCAAGATTAGGAAAGGAAATAGGTAATTCTTAAATGTATCATATTTATCACGTAAATGAAACATAATCAGAAGCAGACGTATCAGATTCATTTAAAACAAAGTCTGTTTTATATTTTTTTGTAAAGATATCCATCTATAATCTAGCTTGATTATGTACAATATATGTACAATATATTTTTTAATTCTAGATGCACATGATGCAGTGATACGGTTTAACGCTGCACTAACAACAGGCTTTGAAAAAGATGTGGGCAGTAAAACAACAGTGCGTTTGATCAATTCACAGGTATTTTTTACTTTGCTTACAGGTAAAATTTTAAAATGACAAGTATTAAAAAACGCTTATAACAACCAAGAGGTTTGTGTATTGCACAGGTAATGGCATCAGACGATCACCATTTCCTATCAAGTTCTTTGTACAGTGCTGGGATTTTAGTGAGCTGGGATCCTGCCCCTTACTCCTCTGATCTGCGTGAGGTACGAGTTCATGACTATTTACATTGTAAAAACGATGTGATTGTTTTACTTAAAACATGTTTGCATCAGGCTTTTTTAATAAATTTAACTTGAGGAGATTTTTAAGAAAACCTTTACACAAATTTATGAGTTTACTCAACCTTGTAACACTAGTTCACTTAACTTAAAATGCTCATGTTGACTGGACTTTACATTAATTACATTAATTTAACTTTATTTATTAACTTTATAGCCAAAGGCAGAACTTAATTTAATTTTAACTTTAATTATGACAAAAAGCATTAAAAAGATTCATGACTGATTTTGTTCCAGTCAAAACCTTGCTATTCAACTATTATTAACAAAATCAATAATACTAATTAGTGCTTAATCTATTTACCTATTATAAACAAATCCTTTTGTGCCCCATACGTTTTTATTGTTTGAAAAAACAGGAATAATCTAAATATAAGTATAAGTTATTTATCATAATAGTTTATATTTGTTGAGACAACTAATCTTTAAAGTGTAGCATTGCTTAAATTAGGCAAAAAATGGTTAAATTCACAATTTACTGAAAATCTGTTAAGACATTACCTTACAGTTGCCATTACCTAAAAGCATTTAGCACTTAGCATAACATAGTAGCATTGTATTTTACAGTCCTGTTGAACATGTAAACAAGTATGTCCATATGGTGCAATTACTGGGTAAAAGCCTTTAACTTTACCCTAACCTATATAAAGAATAAGCAGTTATCAGTATTTTATTGTGCTAGTTCAACATTGTATTTTAAAGGAAACCTACTAGCCATTCATAGCTTAAGTGTGGTTCTTGTTACATGAAACCAACATGACCACTAAGCCACTCCTCGTTAGTATAGTGGTGAGTATCCCCGCCTGTCACGCGGGAGACCGGGGTTCAATTCCCCGACGGGGAGAAGGAAACCTTTTGCTCTTTCTGTCTTCCTAAATAAATCTTTAAATACAAATATAATTCATACATTTAGCAACTAGACGTGTCAGAAGTACCAGAAGTCTGTGTAAAATCAACACTTTGTTTTGGGTAAAACCAATGACTTTCTAATTGAACTTTCTTTGTTGTCTCGCAGTGGTATAATAGGACAGATTACCCAATATTTAAACAGTACCAGCGATATCGTCGTGTACACCCTCAACAGCCATTTTATATTCTGCACCCACGAATGGAGTGGCAACTATGGGAGAGAGTACAAGACAACATGGTTGAGCCCATACAAAAAAACCCACCATCATCAGGCCTTTTAGGTAGGTAAAGTCTAAATTATGGTGTATTTTACAATATCCAAACAATAACAGAACTTTAATCATTTATTATTAAGAACTATTTATTATTTTATTATATCATTTATTTTTTTATTAAATAACAACTGAACGTTAATAAATTAGTATTTATTATTTATTGATTTATTATTTCTGAACTTTAACTATTTAATATTTACTAATTTATTTATTATATCATTTATAATGTTTATTAATGTATTATTTATTTATTAAATAATAAGTTAACTTTATTTCTGTCCATGTGGTGACAAATTTCACCTTTCTTCTATCTCCACAGGCACAGTTTTAATGATGTCTCTTTGTGATGTGGTACACGTGTATGAATTCCTGCCTTCTCGACGAAAAACTGAACTTTGCCATTATTACCAGCGCTTCAGTGATGCTGCCTGCACCCTGGGTGCCTACCATCCATTACTGTATGAAAAGAACCTGGTAAAGAGGATGAATCAGGGGTCTGACCGTGACATCTTTATGAATGGCAAAGTCACGTTACCTGGGTTTAAGACACTGAACTGCACTCGTGGCTTGAAGTCAAAGACGACATAAAGTATAGATTTTTTTGTGTGCCTGCAGAATGTAACGGTAAAGTGCATGATTTATATCACGTCTGTTTTCCTGAGAGAGGCCATGTGTTAATTCACTGATGGCACTTTATACAGAGCAAAGGCAAAGAAACAAACCTAGGCATTATTAAGTGCGAAATTGCAAATGCAAATTGCTTTTGAGGTCTCTCAGTTTGATATATGTGTAGGCTATTCACACTATCCTGCTTGCCAACCTCTCTGTTTAGCATCACTATCCTGTTAATTGTGAAAAGTTGACAGGTGTACAGTATTCCTATACCAACAGTGATAAATTCTGCTTCAAGCTGTTTGTTATTTAAAAAAGATCTATGCTTATCTCTTAAATGAGAATAAAACACAAGACAATTCACACAAGGATTCAAAATATTTGTTAATTCACAGACAAAATAAAACTCTCTTTGAGAGCAGACAAAAATATCTTTCCACGAAACTGTAGCTAGTAAGGCCACTTAATGTGCAGGTTTTTAACATATGCAACCGCAATCCAGACAACACATACAATCTAGTAACATTTTAAAATCTGCCAACAGAACCGTAATATTGCTGTAAACTACTGTATTTTAAGAAAGCTCTATTTAAAGCCTGTATGCATTCAATGATTACACTGTGATATGCTTTTATCATAGCTGTCCGTAACCAGTCACGGGGCTGTTGAGCCCAGTCTTTAAAGAATGTTCTTGCATGCTTAATTTGCACTATATTATAGCTTTGGTAAAGTTGTATTTTGTTGTAATAATAGAAAGCAAGTTCACTGGAGAAACGGCTAAAACGTGCATGATTGTCCTGTTTTATGGAAATTGTAGAATTTTATCTGAAAATGTTGTTGAAATTTAACCTTGAAAATTTAACCTTCTTCTTAACACCACATATCCCTCTTGCATTTCCAACTCTTTACCCTTTAACCACCAGGCTTCGATCTGGTATGTAATTTTAATGTTTAACAATCAAATCAATTCCCGATAGAAGTCAGGTACAGCCGTTTTTCCAACTTTAAAATATGTTCGATCTTGATATGCAATTTGTAGCATATAAATACAGATTTGTAATGATAAAAAACATGTTTAGTATTTTATTATTTTTTTCTTTTAGAAAATTCAATGTGTGTAAATTAACTTTGTTATTACCACTATTTCAACCTTTGGTAATTCAAATGAACTAATCTGGGCTATGCATTCTGAACAACTGTCAAATGTACATACGTATTATTTTGTATTTGTATTTCATATATTTCTCTTAATGTAAGCATAATTTTATTTACATTTTAATCTTCCCTTTAAGAATTCGACCAGTATTAAAAGCTGCAATCCGTAACTTTTTGGTTGAAACACAAATCAATTTGCACTGAAAGCCCCCAAAAATCACTATAAAACTTTGTGTAAAATGTCTAACCCTCATAAAGACAAAACTGTACAGTAACATGCAATTTCATGTTTCAAACAGATATGTCTACAGAGAGACAAAAGTTATGGATTGCCGCTTCAAAATGATATACTACTTAAAATTTTAATGCCAAAGTTGTTGTAGACATCTTGTTTAACTTTAGTGAAAATGTAAAAATCCTGCTGTAAAATAAGAGTATGACTGAACTGTGCTTTTTGGATGGCATGTTTTGTGTTTAGACATACAGTACAGACATTTCAACACAACACACTGGCTATTATCAGTCACTGGAATATGGATTTATCTCAATCCTGTTTGATACATGGGTCACAAGTTTAGACTATTACTAGACAGTGTGCTCTATAACAAAAGCACAGAAAAGAGAGCACAGGGCACTGACATGCTGTTTTCATATGCGGTCTTGTGTTAACTGCTGGAGTATATATTGTCAAAAGACTTATCTTACATGAATGACTATAAAACCTTTACTACTGCTGTTAAATATTTATAAACATGTCAACCTTTGACTAGTTCACGGTCATGGATGTTCTTCCTGTGTAGAGATAACGTGCCACCATAAAACTGCTATTAGCATCTGTTTATCCATTGAATAATTGCCTCATTCACTACTGTACACAACACACATAGCTTAGTATGTAATGTGGTCATAAAATGGCATGGATAAACCTGTTTCTGAACATCATATGACACAATCTAAACTAACAAACACAATCTTAACTATGTGTGCTGTGTACTCGGTCTTGTTAACTAGCAGCTCATTTTACATGTTAGAAGTGGTTCGATTTTTTTTAACAATTATTTATGTCTGGCAGTATGAATAGAAAGAAGCTGATAATTCAAGACCCCTGTAGACTTTATATCTCTTAAAAAGAGCTATGATCAATAGTAAATTTGGAAATGACTACAATTTGTCTACTATTTTGTCTGTTATATTCACACTTCATAGCACACTACAAGGAGTAAGAGTAGCTAATACAAGGAAAGAAATAAAACACCTCAACTGCTGAAATTGTATTTCTACATATTGCAATAGTAATACAATGTTCATATTACATTAAAAAGTGTTCAACTATATTTATTGTCAGAGAAAAAGCATACTGAATCTCTTCGTCATGGAATCAAACACTGGTCTGCTGCCACCTGTTTTGCGGATTGGCTCCTCTCTTATTAAATTTGCACGCTAAAATATGAATAAACTACTCTGTAATTCATGTTCATGACGGTAATATTATGTTTCTGTAAAGCTGTTGATGTTGTTTGGGGTGTTATTTACTCGATGGTTCGTTTTTAGCCCTGTAGCCTTGCGATGTGAGTGTTTGCCTCCTGATACATCTTTGGATGGTTTAAAATATATGTTGAACTATGAATAAGCACGATTGTTGTTTATTTGTAAAAATGTTTAAATGATCACTGGAAAACAAAAAGCACTTTCAAATGATGTTTGCTTTTCTTAGTGGTCAAAACAAGAAACTCACGTCATCGTTGTCTTCAGTGAATGAAGTTCTCTATGTTACACAACTTCACCAGTAGGTGTCAGTATTGTACTGATTAAAATTATGGAGGGCGTGGTCTTCGGAATGACATCAACCCTGACAGGCCTCATTCTGTTTAATGACCTCTGCATTGTATTATATTAAATTATAATACTGTTCAAATATTATAATATAGATGAGCTAAGTATATCGTTTGACTTTTGAAACACTGATTCTGAAACACTGATGTCACACCGACTCTTCATGTATCTTTACTTGCGGTGGATGTTTAAGCATTTTAATACTCTAATGCTATCTAATATGCTTTTTATAAAGACTGCATTATTATCTAAATGATTTGACTGGATTAAAATTCTGGATCTATGGATAAGTCTAAAGTCTCAATAGGATGAAGAAATGCATGCTCCATCCAGTCATAAATGGCCTTTAAAATGATGATTTGTGGATATACAATGTTCTTTAGCACTTCAATGAACTAAAATATTAAAATCAATTAAACAAAACAAATATTCTCTTTTATTTCAAATGACAAAAATCCAATAAACAAAATATATGATTACATGACACGGGTTGTCTCTTTTGTTTTATTTGTTATCTTACATGCATATTAAGCTGTAATCCTACACTGTGATAAACATTAATACACAAATGTATCTTTCAAGCAGTGTTACAAAAACCTATACAACAATAAATTGTAAAACACACTGGAAATACTTGTAAATAAGTACCGACAAATTATTACATTCTGTTCCTAACAGCAATATGTTTTAGTCACGTGTGTTTACATCTGAAATCATAAAGTGGTTTGTGCGGACGACATAAGGCAACAGAAAAATAAACCGCCTTGCGCTCTTTCACTTCATTACATTTAGTCACACATCACACACAAACACATACTGTTAGTCAACTGCAAGCAGTAAATAAGTAATGACCACATCTGTTCATAAAGGAATAAAAGCAAATATTGTAAACATCAAGAAATTTACTCACGGCTATATAAGGGTATAAATATTAATCACAACACTGTCCACAATTGAACAAGGTGACAACATTTTTAAAAACACAGAGTCTGATGGAACAGCTTTCAATATTTACTATATGATTTGATTGTCCATACTGTCTTCAGGGAATCTTACATAAACCAGAGATACAATAAATAAATGTATTAGTAACAATACTGTAGATGATTTAACAAAAATAAGTGCTAATACAATCATCCTGGTCTACCACAAAAGATGGATATGTATTTCTCTATATTTATGATCTGGACAGCTACAAAAAATATACTCAAAATCACACAAATACTTCATTTTCTTGGCAAATGTGAAATAAATTCTAACACGTATAATTACATACTGTAATTATGAGATACTCTGTATTCTTAAAGTTCATGTGCTTACCTCACCCACCTATATAACCTTTATACAAATAATGTCCATTCAATATTCACTATCTGTATCTGGACTTGTTCTTTACGTCATATTGCACAAACTCTCTTCCCATCTTTCTGTGAGTCTGTCGTGACTTCCTTAGCATCTCATTCTGCCTGTAAGGACGTCTGACTCAATGAGCGGTGTGTATGTGCAGTTATGAGAAATAGCAGCATTATGATGGTGAGTTGTCGGGGATGTCTCGTCCTCTGTCTCAGTCAGACCATTCGTTCTCCTCTGGTTCCGAGTCCTCGTCTGATTCGCTGTATTCCACAGCGATGCGTCGGGACAGAATGGTGGCCACGTCATTACCCACTGGCTCTTTCTTGGCCTCCTGCTCTCGCTGCTCCTGCACCTTACGCAGCTGGATACCTGGAAGAGGAGACAACACAGTAAATAAAATATCTGAACACTCTGGGCATGATTTGCTTGTAATGTCGTGGTTCTTTGTTTTGCTCACTCACCTCTGCGGATAGCAGCGAGCAGATCGCTGCGGGCGTCGCTCATGGGTATAAGTGGCACCTGGCTCTTCCTGGGTAGAGTGGACTCTCCAGAAGGGTGTGGGACCCGGGCTGGAGATGGGGCATGGGTGGGTGGTCCTGGCGGAGGAGGAGGAGGGGCCACAGGTGGTCCACCCATCACAGGATGTGAAGGAGAGGGGGCGTAGGCAGAGGGAGGAGCTGGAGGAGGAGATGGGCTGTAGGGCCGTGTAAGGTTAGAAACGGTACCCGGGGCCAGTGATGGAGGTCCGGACGTGCTGTCAAATGCAGTCTGAGATGAGGGGATGAGGGGAGGGGGTGGAGGAGGTGCGGGTGGGACAAAATGCTCGGGTATTTGATGACCGCTGTAAAGTGATTATAAGAGACTTTTTTTAACAATACTGCACATAATGTTAATAACATAACATAGCTGGTTATTAGTTTATATGTAGCACTGATGCTGTTTACAGCAGTAAATGACATAAGCACATGCCTGTATTCTTTGGCAGCTGTTGAGCGCGGTCCATTGAGAGAGGAGTCCGGCGGGGGCCCGTGGTGTGCCTGCACGCGACCCAGAGAATGCTGTCGGGCCGAGGCTGATGCCGGGGGCCGGTACGCTCGGTCCAGAGACTGAGTCTGTGTGGGACCTGTGTCTTTTCCATTAGCCCCTGCTCCACCAGCGTCCTGTTGGTGGTTGGGACTAGCTGGATATGAGTGTTCATCTGACAAAACAGACCTGGATGAAATCAAAGAACAAAAAATAAAACCATGAAAATACGCCAAAACTATAGAAATTACGTTCAATTGCCCAGTAGAGAGCAGTATAACACTATCTTTACCTGTCAGGTGACAGTGAGCCTTCAGAGGACATGCCGTGGTAAGGTGAAGGTGTCAGTCGAGTGTCCGGGCGAAACTCCTTATCGTAAGCCATCATATTCCACTCCTGACGGCGGTTACGAGCCTTACGAACTTTCTTCACCTCACGAGTGGGATCTTCCATATGTTTTTGCTCTTGCTGAAAAAAAAAAACCGAGAACATTTTTTGGGTTTTTTACTTTGCAGTCGAGAGAAAAGGTTAACAGCAGTGTAGCATATTTTATATTAATGGGAAATGTCGCCAGCATTATGGAAGTGACATTTTCATTCAAAACTTGAAATATAAATTCTTAAAGAATGTATTTATTACCAATCTTCTGTGTATTTTTTTACTACAGCCCTGTTGATATAGTCCAGATATCAAAAATAAGTAAAAGGAGGAATGGTATGAAATGCTGTGAATTACCACATATTAATTTAATATTAATTTATTCATAAAATAAAGAGCAAGTCTGGATGGCCTAAATGCCTGTTTCTCTGTTCTAGACTGACGTCGCTATACTCATCCACCCCTCATTTCTTTCTATAAATACTTCAGCTTCATTATTTGTTGCCTGCTGTCAAAAGGATTAAATGTCTTGTGCTCAGTCTGTCTTAATGAGTCATGCAGTAAAGATGATGGGGCTAATGATGAACTGCAAGAGAACGCAAAGCAGGAAAAGAGTGAGAGAAGAAAACAGAAAGACAGGGAAATGCCGTAAACACTTACAATTAACACATTGGACTACTCATGCTTGATTTAACTCACTGTTCATTCTCTGCACAGGGGGCGCTATTGCCTTAGTTATTGCCTTAGACTGTAACTAAATATTACAGTCAATTTTCTCTGTCATATTATAAATGCTCATATCTCGTCAACAATTTAAAAGCAAATCATGTTAACCTGGTTATATATTTGCATTAAAAATAACACATAACGGCACAGACAGAATTAACATCTGTATATGTGCTTGTGTAACAATATGTTTCTGGGCATTGACACACACAAACACGCACCTTCTGTCTTCGTTTCTCCTTCCTCTTGTTTTCTGTGGCCTGCAGCATCTTTTCCTTCCAAAGATTAAAGAAGTAGGATGGATCTGTGTAGAATTTTAACCCGTCTTTTTTGTCATCCCTGTAAAACAGAAGCATACTAGTTAGGGAAAAAGATATTTTTGCTTTAAACATTTATGTATGTTTTAACATTTTAATAAGCAATGATAAAATGTAATAAAATTGTCTTGAGTTGTCATGTTTTTAGGCCACTTTGTCAGCTGTTTTCACCTGTATGGTGTGAGGATGTTTAGAGGTGGTGGTTTGTCACAGCGATGGTACATCTCCATGACAGGGTTGGGAATGGAGTTTCTGGAAACCACCTGTTGGTCCTGTATAGTGGAACTCTTGAACGCCTTTCGCATGTTGATATCCTGTAGAGAGACTATAGCACAAGCACATATTATTCATATTTAAAATATAAGTACATAGGCACTGCACCAAAACCCTTTAGAAGCGTGTCAACTGAAGTAGCAACTGTTATTGAAAAGTTATTTATTTATTTATATTGATAATAAATTGTGAATTTTGACTGTACTATAGATGTATAAACATTTTATAATAATGAAGAATAGCTATAAAGCTTGCCAGAGAATAACTACATTTCTCATCATTCTTTACAGCTACAGGAATGATGAAATACAGGTGAAATGTAAAGATGCATTCATTGTTTAACCAAAATTACTCAAACGCAGTATCATCTCTGTGTTGATATTCTGATGTACTTTCAGGCACAGACGCTGAGGTCATCAGCGGGCGTGTACTTGCATATGCATTTGTTTTTACACACCCTCTTCCACTGTGGAGTCCAACTGTGTGACCTTCACTGCCAGCAGGTCCACGCGCTCTTGTAAACTGTTCATGCGCATGTAGAAGCTGTTGGCCTCATTAAACAGCTCCCCAAAGATGTCCTCCGCATGTCGACCTGCAATGATAAACAGGTGAGATTTAGCACAAAGATAACGTGGTCATTTGTCAAACACTCCATTTCACATTCTGGGATTTGCAACAGGGTTGTGGACATTTACATTTGTTTGAGCATTTTAAGCTTTAGACACTTGTATTTAATTTATATTATGCATTATACACTTACTTTTATTGTATAGACCATTCAAAAACACTTCAATTCTCAAAATGCTAAAATTCTGTAAATTTCTCTTCCTGTCATTCTTATTCAAATTCAAATTCATGCACTGAATACCAGCAAATTCCTAAG
Source organism: Beaufortia kweichowensis (assembly GCA_019155185.1). Lineage (NCBI taxonomy): Eukaryota > Metazoa > Chordata > Actinopteri > Cypriniformes > Gastromyzontidae > Beaufortia > Beaufortia kweichowensis. The sequence goes on along the minus strand of CM032812.1, from coordinate 5,489,902 downwards.
TGCTAAATTTAGCTCAGTCCTGATTTGCAGCTGTTGTTTAGCAATAGACAACCAATCACAAACTCAAAAAAGCTCGTCTCATTAAACATTTATGTGCTGTACAGTCACTAAAACTTCCAAATGCTTCATTAATTTTCAGCGTCTGAGGGAATCTGTTGAAAATTGAAGTGATAACAGAAGTTGCTATTAAAACAGGTTGCAAGCTTTTACACTTGCGATCAAATACGAATAAGTTTAGGTGCATACTGAGTCCTCCCAGCTGTTTGATGATGGCTGCCAGTGTGCTGTTTGTGACACACTCCAGCTCATTGGTCACTCCATCAGGCAGAGCTCCCCGACACAGATGCCTGGGCTCAATAGTTCTCTTCACGAGAGGCATTATTGTCCACAACTCCAAACGCACTCACCTGTAACGAGACAGAAGGGTGTTTTAAACCACACTTTATGAGATTACATCATGCAGTTTATCAGGGAATTCAAAACAGTGTCAAAGCAAGAAATTACAATGACTGTAATGCAATCATAACAGCAAGCAAAAGCATTTTACATATACTCAAACATACGCAAACATATACTCTCTCCAGTCTTGCATCCAGACTAAATAGGGACACAACTGAGTATCTGAACTTAAAAAACTGCAACTATGATGTAATCATCAATCAGATTAGTTGTACAAAATATAATTAAAGTTATAATTAAAATTAAAATAGCTGACACACAAGCACACACACAATGTAATTTTACATTCTTACCATAGACATAATTTCTTTTATACTGTACAAACTGTACATTGTATCCTGTAACCCTACCCCTAAACTGAACCCTCGCACAAACCTTTCTGCATTTAATCACATTTTTAAATAAGCATCATTTAGTATGTTTAATCATAAACTACATAAGATTAACCATTTTGTGTATTTTATATGCATTTACATAAATACATATTACAACAAATGAACAATAAATTAAAATATATATGTATTTGTCATATTGGTTCATTCAGACAGACACTCCATTTCATTTGCCTTTAAGGCTACGGCCATTTCCATGACAACCACCCAGGGCCCTCTCTCATGCTCTGTTGCATATCAGCCCTACTAGAGTCTAAACGATAGCAAATCTTTTAGTCTGAGACTAGTCCTCTGAAATGCTGCTTTGACACAGGCTCCATTTACTTATATTACTGTTTGTTTGCTCATTTCTAACAGAAATCAAAAATCCAAACATTAATACACCCACATTATCCCAGATATGTTATGTGTTACCTTATGTATTGCTTCCTGCTGTATCTGTATCATAGTATATTAAAGAACAGCATTTGTTACTTGGCACAGACAACAAGACATTAGACAACATTATTTGTCCGCACAGCTGAATTATCTCTCACTTCTGAGTGTAAATACGCAGCCTGCCTCCACAGTCAGAGGCACACAACTGATTCATGAGAGGAAACCATGGCAACGCTTCAGCTATGCTTGTGGCAAGACACACTAGGTCCCTTCACCAAAAACACATTTACGTAATCGCTTGCCAGTTCTACACCCTGGAATGTGAATTAAACCCACATTCCCCTGCATGAAGTTGCTTTTAATTCAGTAACTGGAGGAGAATTTGAGTCACTGGCATTTCCCACAATTTGAGGAAGTGTGTCACAATATGAGAAAATATTACAGGATTATGATCAAAATAGTCCTCAGATAAAATCAGGTTTCTCACAAGAGATCGCAGATGCCACAGGTACTGTTATTTAACATTAAATTAATAAATATTGGGTTGATTAGCTATAGAGCTTTAAGGATCATACATTGGATATTGAGATACTGACTACCTGTGAACCGAGATATTTTGAAGAAAAGTGCATGAATGTCAAATGTCACATAGGCCTATTATAAACTGATATAATGATAGGTTTCTGAATTACGTCAGTCAACCTTTCTGTTCTAATTAAGTGAATACTATGTGCACTAGTATAATAGACCCATGTATTCTTAATGCAAATAATTTGGCTAATTAGAAATTTGGCCATTTTTTAAATTGGACATTGGTCAACTTTATATCGGGCAGGTACATGGCCCAATATATACATTTTTTTATTCAAAACCTTTCAGGCAGCAAATAAAAAAACTAAAATACATTTAAAAAATATTAATTGTATTAATTTTTAAATAAATGTATTATTAATAATAATAATGTTTAAGTAGTTCATGTTAATACATACAAATTTAAAGATTAAAATTGTTAAAATATCATATTATCTTTTGCTTTAACAAGCCAGATTTTCACAAAAATTGCTATAGCTATTGACTCTCTGTAGTAGACTGTTGATTACCATGACGTCACTCATCCATACCAATGTATCGGCATGACGTCACTCTCAGCACTATACTGGCATGCGATATGATAACAGGTGTATGCTTTTATGCAACGGTAAAAATAAACAAAACGATCGTGTTGACAATAATCAATAGGAAAGCAATGAATTGCCTTGATCAATTAGCTTTACAACGCTTATCCTCAGAGACCATATTAGAGATGCGCTGACCAATGATGCACAATCTGCGCATGTCATTATTTTTTAAATCATTTTAGATGGTGCAATGACATAACCAGAAAAGAGGCAAACGAAAACCTTCTAGATAAGTTAAATGTTCGCGTTATAGCACAATGTCTGCAATAATGATTTACTTACAAATGATCGTGGATCCCTCCCGGTCTTATTTTACGTTGCCCTATTCCTGATGTCGTTTCCCACGAGATATTCACTGTTGCATGGCGTTATTTCTAGGTGTCATCGTTATCGGAGTGTTCTCGAGCGATGGACGGCGGAGGTGGTGCTGAAATCTCGCCGTATGCACGCGCGCGTTGCCTTGGAAGCGTCGCTTCTGGCTGTACGCGCTGCAGCGGAGACGCCACTGCGCATGCGCGTGAGTAATTCACGGATCACCACCCTGCGTGTGCATCAGGGAAACACTGACACATGATGAGTCAAAATATGGGAATAAAAAAAACCGGCCAATATTCGATTTCATCGTGTGTGCATCATTTATAAGTTAATCTGACATTCTTCACACGTATATATGTATATCAATCCCTCACTGTTTAGGATTTAGCCTATTTATTATGCTAATTACCCAATTCAGTCATGAGAAGACTTCCTCCTAAATTGTTCGTCAGGTTTAGAACAACGAGGATCCTCTTGTGGCCACTGTGGGAAAAAACCAAAGAGTTATTGTTGGACCATGAGTGTGTAAGAAAGCCTCATTTGTGATGCTGGAGGAGAGCTTCACCCCAAAAGCTGCCACTGTCACGCACAAAAAAAGCTCACCCATCACTCTCATGTGCTTTTTCAGTCAATGTTTCCGGAATAAATTACAATGCAACATAAATAGCTTTTTAAACAACAGCATGTTTTCTCTTCCGCAAAAACAATTTATGGCAAATCACCCTTACAGAAAAAACACATGAATTACTTAAGTTTTTCACATGTGAACATAAATTTCTTATGTGAATCCCACATAAATTCCCATTTAAGAAACAATGGGATCACATGTGAAAGATCTGGTGATATTTGTCCACAAGGAAAAAAACATGTCATCACATGCTGATATTAAAACATGTTACACATAAATTCCTTGTGTCTTTTCTGTAAGGGCGATCTTAAATGTAAAGTAATCAGCTGTGTGACAAAGTATACTTCATCTAAAAACAACCGTGTTAAACTGTTTTAGTTCAAATTGAATAAAAACCTTTTATTATAGAAGAATGTGTGGTAACCATGTTTTTGACAGACAATTACCATTTGTATTACTATAGTTTACATGTTTGTAATGGTAAACTTACCTGTACATTGTGTTTTATTTAAGCTAAAGGTAAAAAATGACAAAATTATTTGTCATTGTAAATTCTATAGTAGAAACTCATCATTCATATGTATATTGTTTCTGTTTTTAATTTCTTTCTCACACCACATATCTAAGTGGGAATGTAAAGAAATTTTAAATGACTAAAGTGATATATAAAATACTACTAGTAGTGCTTTTTATATTTAACAACATTTACAAATTTAGACATGTGGCCACAAATGAATGAATTAATTTTTTCAGTTACAGCTCAGCATCAAATCTTTTCATCATTATAACAATTCATTCAGCAAACATTCATTCCTGCTGTAATTGGATGTCACCACTTGATGTTGCTGTTCCACTAAACTAACAGCCAAAGCGTGAAACAAACAAACGTACTTCATCTCAAATTATTAAAAATAGTCCATACAGGAATATCTGTGCAGTTAAATGAAGCTGTGCGATAATGTCAGATAAGAAAACATCATAGATGTGTGTGTTTGGGAAAATATTACTTATCTGTTATAGTAATATCATATTAGTAATATTATAATATAGAGTAATATTGCGTCTGCTGTCTCATTTTTATTTCATATTTTGAAATATTAATGTGCTGTTAACCAGTGCTGAAACCAAGCTTAATCTTTGGTTTAACAATTTAGTTTACTATTTACAGAAGAAATCGGTCTTTAGAGAACAGATTTTATAAGCAAAAGCTGTGGGTAAATGGAGTAGTTGCTTGTATTAGAAACATGTATATCCTGTTGCACAAGTAATAAATAAACCCTAGTGTCAGATTTTGTCACTCACTTTGTACATGTTGTCATGTTCCTAACAGGAACAACGTTTCATTTAAATAACAAAAGACATGCAGCATGACTGATGGTGTTTTTATATTCCACGTAAACCATTGAAATTAGATGAGAAATGCAAAGAATACTGTGGTTTTTATCCAGACAGGCTGCAGCTTACGCATTTATTTGTATGTGTTTATAGGGCAGCATTTCCCTTCCCAATATGGTGGTGCCTTTGCCATACGATTCAGCAAACAATGTACCAGTCAAAAGTTCAGACACAATTGACAAAAATGTTTATCGTGATCTTAAAAATCTTTTAACCTGAAGGTATATTTCAATGTTTGAAATTACTTTTGTAGGAAAAAATATAATTGAGGCAACATATTAATTTCTTTAACTAGCAGCCAATAAGAGTCCAGCATAGATAGATATTCCTTCAGTGCCATTTTAAAAAGCTTTTCAGGTTGAGATCTCATGAATTCAGATGATTTTACAAATTCTAGACAAAGAGTGACTGCTTTTGAAGATGCTTAAATATAACATAGTATTCATTTATTTTAGATGTTTTAGTCGGAACATAACATTTCCAGTTGCAATTGTGCTATTATAAAAAAGTATAAAATATGTGCTTGATCAGTTCTGATTAACATGTCCCTGTACAAGGCAAGATAGACTAACATGTATTCTTGTGTTTTTTTGTTCTTCAACTTCAATCGTCCAGCAGGCAGACAATTTCTATCACCGGTGGCCGTTATTGGCTTTACTTCATTTGTGTCGTGTCTTCGTGATATTTACATTGCAGGTAGCGAAGGAAAGCATTGGCGATATGTTTTGTTGAAGAGAGTGTAGATCAGAGGATTCACACCAGACGAGACATATCCAACCCACACGAAAATATTTATAAGCTGATGAAGATGTTCACTGCAGTTGTCCTGGCAAATAGCGATCGCCACATTGGTGATAAAGAATGGACACCACATCACCACGAAGAGAAAAAAGACAATGCCCAAGATTCTAGAGGCCCGTTGCTCATTTCTGATAGCTTGCTTCATTCCTCGTTTACTTTTACCAAGCTTAAGCTTTTCATGTAAAAATAAGGGCTTCTTGCTGGCGGCCCTGTCGTTAAGCAGACTTGAGGATCGTTTGGAGTGTCTCTTGGTCCCTGGCGGGAAGGCAGCTTTGTTTCTGGAGGACACGGAGAGTGAGGTAGTAACAGACCACCATGATTACCAGAGGAACTAAGAAGGCAACAAACGATCCGACAAGAATGAAGCAAGGCTCATTCAACACGCAGCTGCCATTCACAAACACCATGTCTTCATCCTGAAAGCCCATTACTGGAATGGGAAGTGATAGCACTGAAGGTGGAAAAGAGAGAGAAAAGAGGGGAGACAAAAATTAGGCATCATGTGAGCATCTTAAACAGATTGAGAACAGAAAGCGAATCTTAAAATTTGTAGAGATAAGATGCATTGACACAGACATTTAAAAAAATAAGTTTCATTAGATTCTGAAGTATCAATAAAAACAATATTCCAGACAGTATTTCTTGTGTGATATGTGTTTTAATGTTTATTAAAATGTATTATCATAGCTTAAACTTTTCTTGCTACCTATGTCACCGTTCCACAGGAAATTTACTTTAATATTTCATAGTTGAATTCTAATCTGATCATGACAAACTATATATTCATGGAAAGGTCTAAGACTCAGTAATAAATATTTGACATGTTTTTATAACAATAAACTTTTATGACTAGAGTTGATACAGATACTGTATTGGCAGCTGCCTGTTGACCGCAGATATCAATGCAGTTTATTAGGTTTGAGAACATTGCTGCCCTATCACATACCCGCTGATTGTTTTGCACAGTTGGCATCCACTAACTGAAAGTAATAATGGTTAAAGGTGGAGTATCAAGTCATTTTTGTACCATTAGTGGCATCAAACATAATTGCAGTGTGTTTGTCTGAGTGGTGTGGCAACAATGCTTACATATTTCATCCGTTATGAAAATATAATACATAATTATATCACATAAACAGAAACCTGTCAGTTCCAGTTAGATCCATTACTTTAGGTTCTTCAGATGCAAAACAGTGTCACTGACAGCCCCGGGTAATGCTGGAAATGAGTTTGAAGATTGACTTCTTCACATCCAAACCTTGTGCTTATACAGTTTTTATCAGTATGTGCAGTTCATGGTTGGAACCCATGACCTTTGCATTTCTAATGGTTTCTGTAACGTTGCTCTTGTAATGTGAACTTAATATCAGCTGATTGAGTTGAGCATTTTTTTTTTCTGAACACTTTAATGTTTCATTCTCACCTATAGATATGGTCCAAACAGTGATGATTTTGAGCTTGACCTTGAAAAATGGGTTGGTATGGTTATACTGGATTGGATTGTAGATTCCCATGTAGCGGTCGAGAGAGATGGCACACAGGTGCATGATGGAGGCTGTTGACAAAAGCACATCCAGGAAGATCCATATGGGACAGAGTTCTTCAGGGAGAGGCCAGGTGTAGTCTAGAGACAGATAATAAGAGATTAAGCTTCATTTTTTTTTTTTAATACACTTCTATATATACACTATAGGAAAATATCACATGTCATTCTGAAATCAAACCAGACAAGCCGAACGCCTTTGCAAATGAATTTCTGAAGACATTTAAGATGCTTTGCATTGTGACTTTACTTGACAATTAAGCAAGATCAAAATGTCTGTTTTATGTGAGATATTTAATAAATTAGCTTGTACTTACTGTACAGAATGCTGATAAGTGATGGTGGCATAACTAAAAAGCCCACCAGCAGGTCCGCCAGGGCCAGTGAGCAAAGAAAGAAGTTGGTGGCAGTGTGCAGCTTGCTTTCGAGTGACACTGCCATAATTACTAATATATTTCCTGCGACAGTGAAGAATATAATCACCACAATTAACAAGGCTGGCCAGTTCTCCCTTATGGATTGTGTAACATCCATCTCTGAGATGTTGGATGTGGAAAAGACATTCCAGGGAAGAGTATTGTTTAGCAAGGGCATCAAGGTAAAATGACAGTCTGACAGGGCCTTTAGCAGCTGTCAGTTCTGTATAATGTGTAAAACCAGTCAGATGACTTCTGGTCTTCTTTATCAAATCTGCTGATCTTGATTGCGTGCATCACACCTATACAGACAATAATAATGTTACAGACCTTAAATTAAATATTAAATATTGAAAAAGTACATCCAGCAGTCAAAGTCTTGGTATATATCTACAACAACCCATAATACATTTTCATGATACCCAGACAAGAAGCTGAGCTATATAGTAGTTATTTGTCATTTCACATCATGCACCATTATGCTAATTAAAATCAAAGATGAATTTTGCTTTTAAAGGTCCATAAACAATTCCTAGAAGCTGCTGCCATTCCCTTCAAAACTAATGCAACATTAAAACTGACATGTAGTCGCGAAAAAGGACAGCACATATTAAAGCAATACTTTGTTTACATCATTCATGTTTACATCATTCATTCATTCATCATATGAAAATGTGGGTTTTTTATTGAAGCAAATGGCATTCTCCCTGATGCATACTTTCAACAATGCCACAGGCAAAGTTAAGTGGTTTGTCAGTTCATCTCATACAAGAATAAACAAGAATGCAAATCAGCACTTGTGCTCAAGGAAATGTATCAAGATCTTTAAACAAATATTTGGTAACAGTCTTATGATATTTGCTGGCTGTATGTGCATATGAAAGTAAAGAAGATAGTTACAAGCTGATGAAAAAATGAATAAATAAAGTATGTCACGTTGAAATTGACTACTAATATAATTCTGAAGTATGACTACTGAGATGTCCCCGGAATATTAGATACACATACACATGTGACCCAGTCTGTGAAAAACAGGCGAGTCTAAAAATGTCATTCTGAGATAAGTTTAAATTCACCTAATAATTTCACTATGATTTCAATCTTTGACATAATCTTACTCGGTCTATATTAAAGATATCAAGGTTATATTTTCACAAAATGTTCTTTATATTATTTAGAAAACAGTAAATCACAAAAAAAATAACTTTGGCTAGGTTTTCACAGGCAGGGTCACATATACACATAATTTAATCTAGTGCGAATAATTTATTTTTAATTGATTAATGATTCATTAATCATACATGAAAAAATACATGTATAGCACAATTATACAAAAATAAGAAAAATGTTGTTAACTATCATTTTAGATGGAATGTAACATGCCACACAGCCGTTTGTAAATATAAAAAAACTATACAAAACAAAACAAAGAATTCCTGAAATTAAAGACATAAGTATACATTTGTCTTAGTATATAATAACTATAACATTTGGTTTTGTTATAGTTTTTCATGAATGTAACATATATTTTTTCACAATACTGCTTTTTAAAACTCAACAAAAGGAAAAAATGGAATTAGTTTACTGATTAATGCAAGAATATAATATCTTACCTTTATATCTGTAATGTGTTCATAATGTGTCTCTTTATCGGATTCTTTGCTCATCAAGTTTCATGCCCCTGCATGCATCTGTTCACACTGACTGTGTGCAGGTTTCATTTATCATCGCTAAAGAAAGGTGTTGCCAAATGAGAAACGTTGCAGTGAAGGCTGGTCGTGATTGAAATGGAAAATGGTCATTGATTTACTACTGAAATTAATTTGTGCAAGCGAAGACCGATGTTGCTTGGCACATAATTCATTTATGGCTGATAATCAAATGTTTGCAAAACAATGCATATCCTGAGAAGTGAAAACTGATCGCTAATCAGAGTCTGTAGAGACGAAAAAGTTCAAAAATAAACACGCCAGCCAAAATATTTCAGAGAGAGCTAGTTGTCACACTTTTGACTGAACATTTGTCTTTTAAGGTGAATTTCTGTATAGGCACATACCTTCATATGAGAGACCTCTCAAAATTCAAATAACATCACATTTTCTTATTAAAGTCTACAGTGTTTTCTGTAAAGCTGCTCAGCAACAATGTACATTTCCATTAAATTTACATTTACTCATTCAGCAGGCAATTTTATCCAAAGTGTCATATAAACAAATATAGAAATTTCCCTCATCTGGAAACAGGAATCATCTCAGTGTAGTAAAAATCCATTATTAAAATACTATCCTTTAAATGAATTCAATAGACTGCAGAGTGCATAAGAGTACATCTTTAATTTTTTCCTAAGTAAAGCCATTTACAAATAGCAACATTTCATTTGAACAATATGTTTCCATTAAAAAAGCATGATAAATAACATTGTAAAATAATTTTTTTTACATAAAATGTTTATCTGTAACAAAACAAAAATCAAGCAAGTGAAAAATACATATTTTTATGACACTTAACAAATCATATTATTAATACCTTATATATACACAGTTGCTAAAATACACACTTTTAAGAACAGCAAAAACATATTCTAACAGTCTTATGAGTTTCGCTCTAATCTGCACAGGTTAACAATAATTTAAAATCTACAACAGCACAGGAGTATTATTACATATCTTTATATCTAGTGATGATTCTCTGTTAATGCCTCTTCCAATGTATCAGTATGAACCAAGGGAATTTTTGCCACTTCAAAAAAGACTCTGTGCACACAAACACAAAAGGATTAGGAATTATAAGGAAAATGAATTCCACCGAATGATATGTAATATGATTTTATGATTTGTGTACAATTACCTGTGGGAGTATTTGTTGTCCACTGCTTTAAGTTTATCATTTGAAGGGCTTGCCAGCATAGCATACAACCTCCTGACCAAACAACTCAGATCAGCCAAAGCATAGCCACTATGATACTGCAAAATTGGTGTCTGTGAAAGGAAACATCTGCAATAGTTAACTAATAAACAACCATATGAAAAATAAACGCTGACAGAAACAGAGATCATTACACTTGCTATTTGCCAATGGTGGAACTACACTTAGTTCCACTGAAGTCAACATGAAATGTCATTCACAACCCATGTTACTACTGAAAATGGCGATGGATTCAGTACGATCAGTAAGAAAAACAATCTAAGGAATTTTATTAGACTCTTTCTTTAAATTACTCAGTAGAAGCATTTATAGTTGTACAAGTAGGATGTGCTGATTGGTTGGGGTGGAATTTGTCCTGCCCCTCCTGCACTGTGATTGGATGGCTGGGCAAAACAACATTGACGAGTTATTTGTCAACTCTTACCGTCTAAACAAAAAAAGCAGAACACCTGCTTTGAAAAAACGAAACAGAACAGAAAATTGCTGGTGCTAAGCATGCAATTTTTGCCACTTCCATAGCAAACAACTAAAGAAAAACACCAGTCGCAAGACAAAACTCTCTGTCAAGTCAAGGAAACATTGTCTGGTTTATAGCTCAGTCAAACTTTCGTGGAAAAGAAAATTCACATCATGCATTCATTCAAGCCAACCAAATCAACACTGACTGAAATGTGTCCCTCTCCTTACCCATCCTCCAAGGTTTTTGGTGATGAGAGCCAACAGAAGGCAGGCGCAGGCCAGACGAGACGCTCTCTCTGACACCAGCTCTAACTCCAGCAAACTGGACTCACACACGTAACGTGCGAGTGTTAGCGTCTCCATATTTACACCGGCTACCTGTGGGGTTCATTTAGTTATGCAAAATGAACAGGAAAGCATTTACAGGCAGTCAAGTATAACCTAGGTTGTGTGTTTTGAGCTCTGACCTTTGCGTAGCGTCTGAGAAAACGGTAAGGCACTGGTATGTTAATATCAAAGTTGAGCGCTTGTAAAATGTTCATTTCCATAGCGATCAGCTCTCGTCTTTTGTAGGCATCATCACAAATGTAAAGGAAGTCATCGACACACGGAGGACAACGTTCCTGGTGACATGAAAAGCATTTTTGCCAGAATATTAAGCAAAGTCATATAGGTTTAAACCAACATGAGAGTGAGTAAATGATGACAGAATTTTTATTTGTATTGTAATACTCTGAGCTAGAAATTTTGATAAACACTCAAAAAAGGAAAAGTGTTTCTGTGCTTCACCTCAAACTTGGCAGCGATGAGCATTGCGGTGGAGCCGATGAGCTGCAGGGACTCCCTCATAACAACAACCACTGACAGGTAATGGTCTGTAATCTTTACTGCCAAATAAAGCGTCTCGTGGTTCAGCTCGAAGTTTTCCTTCACAAAGAACAATTAGATACATGTCAAAGAATTGCAAACTTTTATTGCAGTGGAGGTTGTCCACTATATGGACAAAGCTTTTTTGGGCTAGCACTGCAGATGCATGTAAAAGAGAAGCAAAATTTAATAGTTTGAATAAGAAAACAATGAATCACGTGTTATTGACTTCAAACATCCATAGAATAGTGTATTGAAACAAAAGGCCCTATTGATAAGAGAAAGCATTACTCACCTGTACCTCCACCATCCAGTCAATGAGAATACCTCTCATGTCTCGAGTTAGATCTGCCTGCTTTTGCATATAATCACTTACAACAAAATTCTCCTGTGGGGAACAAAGAATGTTTTTAAAACATTTTAAACATGTTTAAAGCATGGTTTTTCATAGTTGGGTAAAGCGTTTTTTTAGACTTGTCACATCCATATCAGTCCATACTCCTCATAAAATAACTATTTTAGGTTCTTTAAAGAGTCATTTCCTTCCTTTTAAATGGAAACTGTGTATAGACTGATATTTTTCTGATGATAAACTGATTATTGGTAATAAATACATTCTGTGAGAATTTATTTATTTATTGCATTTTAAATATAAATGCAAATTTGTAAAGCTGTATTTATGGATCATGAAATGAGGGCATGTGACACAACCTGTTCATGTTGGCATCTCATTTGACTACCAGTTTATCTTCTTAACTTTGCATAATTACATGGTTAACTGCATTAACCATTTTAGTTTTAAAATAAACATATTTTCTGTTTTGTTTATTCTTAAAGTTTCTTCATCCACAGCAACAAAAGCACTGACAGCTTTTACCAGCTCATCCACGGTTTCATCAACATGCATGTTTTGAACCTGAATGTGTGACATACTTAAGAGCAAAAGTATCATCTCATCACATGAATTTTAAAACAACACTTACTTCTCTGTTCTTGAGGTAGTCAAAGATGTCCTTTGCATACTCGGGGCTCAATAAACAGTCTTCACTATGTTCCTTATCAATGTCAAACTCTTCAGGCACCTGGGCAACACAAACCTGAGAAACATGAACAGCAAGAGAAAGCTTTAAATACACCTGACAAATCACAATCTTTGTAAATCTTAAAGTGATACATAATCAGCATTAGCAGCACTAGGTAAAGTGACGTGTGGTGCAGTTATAACCTTTTGCTGTTGGACTGTAGACTGCTCATCAGGTTGGCATACACTGAAGCAATCTAGTGGCGATTTCTCTGCTTTAAATTCAGCCTTCTTGGACTGTTCGTCAGAAGTGAAATCCTTACAACTGCACGAAATTAAGTTCAATAATAATAAATAAATATGAAATTAAATTTGACCTACATGGGGTAAATTTCAGTTATAACGTGCAAAGAAATCTACAAACGTATCATTGAATGGATTTATATAATGCCTAAAGAGTAAATTACGCATTCTGGATGGCCTGAGTCCTGACAACCACTTTGCGGTTCGGAGCCTTTGAGGTTTTGGAGCCTGCTTTGCCACTTTTCGCTTGGATACCAGGCTGGATTTTGGTCATCTGTTGAAACAGAGTGTCATCAGATCAGTTTCTCTTCATATACTAGTCTTTAAAAGTTTTAAATAAGTATTTGGACACTGAAGTCACACCAGCAAATTTCAAGGATTGTTTTGCATTTGTATTAAATGGAAACCATATTTATTTGAAACAGCACACAAACACTTTTCAAGCAAAACAAATTTTCAGGACATATTGTGAAAATATTTTTATTTTAGTTACTGTGACTACACCTGTGAGAGTCTAAGGAAACAGACTTTATAAATAATCCAAAATGAACTTTAAAAGTCATTGCAACAGTGGCTTCAAAAGGGGAGTTTTAAAGAAAACGGTTATAACTAGTAGCATAATTTGCTTGCAGATAACACTTGCTTTGATACTGTACTGAATGGTGTTATAATTGCACATGTAAATGCATAAAACTGTGGATTTTATTATTTATTATTTTTTCTTCAATTCTGCCCAATGTTTAACCATACCAGCATGGGGGCGAGCAGGCGAGGTGCTTTTAGTGTTATGACGTCACACGCAATAACGTTTCTTATCATAGATCAATGTTTAAAACACATTTTATTTTAAAACGTTTTGCTTGGAAAGAATGCTTGAGCTGACGGCATTAACATATGTTAATGTGACGTATCTATGCATTTGGAAGACACATTTTTATGTTAATGCATTGAGGATGTGTGGTTGTGTGAATATTTTAAGGAAATTCTGAATAAAAAAAGAAATAAAAATCTATTTGATGCAAACTAAATAACAAATGCGATTGTTTTGCGTTCAGCTCACATTGGTCAGATCAACAAAGGCAGGTCTTTTCTTAGGGCCTCCCTGGGGAGAAGAGGGCGTCCTCTTGACATTATAAACATCCTCCTGAAACAGACAATCAAAGAGACACATCAAGAGAAAACAGATGACAGTCATGCAAACAAAACAGAGTAAAGTATATTTCTAACAGCTGTCAGTCAAGGTTGTCTCGCGATACGCCGATCGGTCTGCGGTTCAACACACCTCGTATATTAACCATCAAATAGGAATAAATAGATTTGCTCACCTGATTGAGGTGAATTGAGGCCTTAGATTTGATTTCAGATGAGTTTATTGTACTGCGTTGACGAGGCATGGCCCGTTTCACTCGATTACTTTTAAACCTCACAACAAAGAATCTGTAGAATCACCGCTTTTCATTTAGTCTACGGACAAACGAAGTATCCTATAATTACTTAATATAAACCTTAGTTCGGTATAACTCTTAAGTAAAGCAGGTTTGGGTCAGTTCTGGATTATATAGATCATCTGCGGCTAACATCAGTAAACAAACACGAGCGACGCTTTAAAGACGCACAGCATTCATTTGTTGTTCTCAACGGGAGCGGAATTCGAAACCTGGTGGGGGAAGAGAGCTGACCGCTGATTGGTCGATTCCCGTTCTATCTCAGCCAATCAGCATCTTTTTAGGAAAACAATTACCAATGTACGTTGTGAGTTGACGACGGAAGGGCGTTCCACTTTAAACATCAGCCAATTAGAAAGCTTGTTACGTTCTGAATTATTCCGGACGTTACTTAAAGGCCAAATAATGAATGAATAAATTAATAATAATGAATGAATAAATAATTGAATTAATGAAAGGGCGAATGAGCTTTTATTGGCAAGTATGTTTATGCACACAAGTATACTTGCTACAAATATCAAGACATATATAAAAAAACCCACACAATTGTCAATAAACATATTTGGGCAATTCCAGCTGATGTAACATTTTCAATGTTTCAATCAAAACTTAAATTATATATTTTCACAGAATGTATTTTTACCAATATATGGAACAATCTGTTTATATTTTACTAAACCCTTAATTACCAAATACTAGTCCCAAATTGTTCAAATTCTTCATAATGAGGCAGTTTTTGACAGTATCTAATATTCAGTGTTCAGCCTCAGACAACAATATTCTTCATGAAGATGTTACTCTATTAAGAAGTTGCATTTCCCAGCCTGACAGCATTTCATAAGAATAGAAGGTTGTGTCTTTAACAATACAAATAATTATACACCTGGTAAGGGTGAGGTCTAGACTTTTTTCCTTTGTTTTAATTCATAGGTATACAGACACAGAGGAGCAGGAGGGTGCATGCCAGTTTCTTAATACTTCCTTAGAATTCTTAAGATTTTTTTTTTTAGGTGGAGCAGATTCAATCCTATTACAAAATGGTAGACTCATGGTAACTTCATACTAAACTCATGGTAACTTAAGTTTTTTATACTATGTTCACATGCACACTCACTTTTTGAAGGGGTAAAAATTTAAAATGACACATATTTAACATGCATAAACAAAAAAAAACTATTCACAGGGTTTTATTTAATACTTTTCTGTTTTTGTTCATTTACTTAAAATGGCATTAAAACAATGCAATATTGTTAAAAGCGCTATATAAATACATTTGAATTGAATTGTTGTAAAAGTAAATGTTCATTACTTTCTTCATTTTTGCTTCCCTTTGTGTTCTGTCAACATATTTATGTCTGGCTTGTCGAGACAAAGTTGTTTATTAGCTCTCACTAACTGGCAGTCTCTCAAACAGGTTCTGTAACAACAATTCATTGTAACTGACAGAGACACATAAGCTTATGCAACATAGCATAAAAACATCAGACTCATTTAAACTTACAAATTGCACAATTTTTTTATTTCTATCTTGTTTCTATGTGTTATGCATGTTGTATTTCTTCTTTATGATATTTTGGACTACATGGCTGGTGTCCCCTATATATAATATTCATATTTTTTAAATAAAATACTCAATGATAAATAAATTCAGCAACTTCTCATATTTTAAGATGCGAATCCACATATAGTATGCAAGGTTAAGACTGCGAAGACATGTTGTTAATTTATTTGTTTTACATAGGAAGTTTCACAAACAATCTGGATCAAAGAATTCTAATTTACAACCCACAGAATCTCATTAGAAAGACAAATAACATTCTATAAAGAAAGGTATGCTGCAAGAAACACTCTTATACAAAAAAACTTATTCTGTTCTGTATACTTGTACAACTTCTGCTTTGTGATTTTTTTGTCTCTGACATGTTTTGGGGTCTTCTAGAACCACCTTGCGACTGTTCTAAAGGACCAGTACTAATGGCCACCTTAAAGAAGTCATTGAATGTGAACAAAAGTGCCCACCAGTGGCCATTTGCCAACATTACAAACTACAATCTCTTTAGGTGTTACAACATTTGGCTCTTTTATTATTTAATTTTTAATTCAATCATTTAAACTGAAGAAAAATGAACAAATAACATATAATAGTTAATTAAATTAAATGTAATAAAACCTAAAGTTGAATTCTTTTTTATAATGCCATAAATTATTCATAAATTATTTAAATAATAATTCATACGTCTCATATATAGACAGTATTAAGATATACTATTATATAGTAACAAAACCTACTGGGTAGTAAACTATTTAACGAACTACTACAGTATTACATTTTTTACTTTTAACTTTTAACTAATACATCTTATACAAACTACTGTACTCCTAAAAGTTCTTCTGAATTAATAAAAAAATCTTACTACATAGTCAATTTAATTAACCAACTACTGGTCACCATAAAGAAGCTTAACAATCATATTACAGGTTTGGAATATCTGAAGCTCTCTTCAGAAGCTTAATCATAACAGTTGGATATAAGACACCCACAGCATCAAAAGACTCTTTGGAGAGTATAGCCACATCTACAAAGTCTTCTGCTATGGCAGTGTCTTTAAAGAGTGAATGTTTAAGTAAATACTGATCCCCAAAAACTGTTCCAGCAGAGAAACGCTGAATGATATTTGTTCCTTTGGAGTCTGCGCACAGCTTAACCTTGCCGATTAATATCAAATACATTCCAGTGCCAGCGTCTTCCTTTCTGTAAATGAATTCCCCTGAAACGATAAATAATTAAGTATTCAATTGTTCCTGCAACTGGAGTGAACAAAATTCAACTGGTATTCTAAAAATCTAACAAAAGCTCACTAGCAGGAAAACATCTGATGATCATTCTTGTGCAGAGTTCCCTCAGAAATGGTTCAGGGTCGTTTCTGAACAGCTGATGTTTCCTCAAATGCTCAATGCAGATTCTACATCAGAACAAAATAGTAACATTACAAATATAATGTAAAACCACATGGCCTTCTGAATACACTTAGTAGACACTTCTCTTAGGATCACAATCAGACCTCTCAAGAAATGACAAGGAATTTCCTAAAGATGCACCAATACATTTCTTTTTAAAGCCAACAACCAAAATTATGTCAATATTACACATCATTCAAGAGAAATCAGACATCAAAACATTTTCATGTACAGTAAAACTAAAATGCTAACTATGGCTGATATCTTAATGTCTATATGGAAAGCATCTGCGGAAAGATATCAAGGTAAGGCATCATTTACCTTGACAAAATCTCAGTTTTCAAACACGGGTTGACGTGTTTAAACAAGTCTTCAGCGTCTGTCCCATTAGTGCGACTCCAGCGATAACTGTAGAACCGCATCACACGTTTTTGTATGGCGGGTGGGATTCTCTCATGCTTCATGTATGTCTTAATAGTCTAAAACAGATATTTAATTATGATATTATGGCTTTACTTTTAAATCAATTAATAACTAGAGCATGGCACAACAGGACTAAAGGGCCTCTGGGGTAAAAAAAAATACCTCAAACTTTTCTTCATAAGCTACTTGGAGAACTCTCTTGTTTGTTCGTGTAGAAGTCAAACGTCCCATTGTATAAATGACTTGCATTTTAGACAGGATCATTATCATTATACACATTATCATTTCCCCAAATGTTGTTGCAGCTATATCACCATAACCTGTTGTTGTGAAGATCTGTGTTACCCAGTAGGAGGCATATCCATACATTTCAGGGAAGTAATAAATTTCTGAAAATAAAAAAAGCACAATTACACATCATCATCCTCATGTTATTATATTATGACTATTTGTAAATTTCTTAAAAATCCCATACCTGTTTCACCCACCCATGACATTACACCATACATCCTAACAAATAAAATGCACAACACTGCTCCACAGTGCACGAAGAGAACTGCTTGTATAAAGTACTTGATGATCCTAATCCACAGGAGACTGAAAAATTACAAGAAATTTATTGAAGTGCCTTTTTTGTACTGTACAACACTGCAATATGTCTAATATGTTCTTAGGGATGAGTGTCAAGTTTTTAACATACTTGGATGTGATGGATTGTTCCTCCTTCCACATGAACACCAATAGTGTAATAATCCGAGGTAGGTGAGCCATCCGAGCGTAAACGATCATAGACAGGAATGTTGACAGCTCTTTGCCTTTGATTTGGTATAAAACTATAAAACCGTATGGAAATGAACAGACCAGATCAAAGAGGAATCCCACTTTTTTCTTTAAGTAGTTCTGGGATGTCGATTTGTAGTCTGAAACATATGCTCCACTGTTATCGTAGTAACAAATGTGAAACTTCAGGAAGGTCTGAAAGAAAGATGGGATGAAATAATAGAGCAATAAAATAAAGCAAGTTTTAGCAGACTTTATCAGTTTTGCTGACGGCTCCTTTGGCAATAATCTAGAGCTGAATGTAAAACAGTACCTCAATCGTCACAATGGACTCAATAATCAGTGTTAACAAGAAGATATGCCAGTTAACCTCAGTCACAGAGTGCTGTGGAGAGAGACGACAATAACATAAAAGTTCTATATAGTACAAGTATATTTAAATATATAAGCGAATGGCTTATTTTCGTACACCAAATATTTTGTAACTAATAACTGCTTTTTAAATACTGAGACTGCTTTTATCCCATAATCATCAGGATGAGCAAATAATGACAGAATTTTTATTTTGGGGTGAATTATCCCTTTAACAACTACGTCAATATGCACAAGAGACATCATACATATATACCATGTATATTATTGCCCAGAAAAGGATGGTGATCATAAGACAAGACGTATACTGATAAACCACTCGAAAAATGTTCTCTGGATCAATGGTTTTGTTGTGTATCCTTCCCATGGTGTTGAAAAGCCTGTTAAGGATTTCTTTGAGAGCTGTCCATAGTTTAACACGAGAAGGACGTGCATTGAGTTCAGCTCTGTGCTCTGCCTCAGCCATACATTCCCTATACAGTTTCGCATCTGTAAGAGAGACGCACCACAGTACGTGTGTTCATCTGATACAAATACAGTCTAAGATGATCATTCAAATTCAATTATGAAACATACTAAATGATGCTTATTTGTGTAAGGGTTACGTTCATGGGTAAGGTGATATACAATATACAGTTTGTACAGTATTAAAGTCATGCGTGTGTGACTGGACTCATATACATCAAGTGCAATGGACCAACTTAAAAACATTTCAGACAACTTACATGGCGTCTCTGCAGGGAAAATCACTGCTGCGGCCTTTCCTAATGTTGTAATGTGATGTTTCTCCTGGTCTTTCATCGTTTCAGTTGCTTTTTGTACTTGCTCAAAGATGACAGGATAATACCGGAGTGTTTCATCAAGATTTTTCTTTGATAAAATATATAGATCACAGTTTGTTGCAGCTCTGTAAAATAAGTAGGGTGGGTTTGCAACATCAACGATTAGGATCAAATCTAGATTTGTTAAAAACAACTACATTCTCAGAATTTAAAGAAACATACTACAAGCTTATCATTACAACATGGTTAATGTACTACAAGAAAGACAAAAAAAGCGATATGAACCTTATTGACGCAGCTCTTGGTTCCCCCAACAGCAAACTTCTCTCACCAAAATACTGTCCAGCTTTCAGTGTGACAACTACCGTTGATTCATTGTTTGACAACACATGCACTTCTCCCTTTTCAATATAGTACATCTATGAAAAATAAACAACCCCCATGTTAAATATTTCCTTTCAATTCAAAAGTTGGATTTAGTAATTTTATAAATATTATCATTTTATAAATATTATGTAAAAATTACCTCGGACCCAAAGTCGTTTCTTTTGTATATAAAATCACTGGCTCTGTAAAGGCATGGCCGAATTTTTCTGGCTAACAGGCGAATGAAGCATCCATCAGTTTCTAGCTCCTCCCTACAATCCTTTGTCAACATCATCTCAAAAAATGGCTTCTGAAAACAACACTTTGTCAATCTCAGTCTAATAGGTCATTCATCTCATCACATCTCACACAGTTTTTTTTTATTACATCTAGTTTTCCTGCTCTGTTGAGGTTTAGAGGAGACAAAACTTGTCTCTTAGATTTTTGTTTTTCTGTCCTCTGGATACTCAGACCAAACACCTACAGTAGGTAAAGAGATGATCAAATTACAGAATTAAGACAGCAATGAAGTACACTTTATATTACTAAAAAGCAAGAATATATTATATAATATATAATTTATATACCTTTGCCAGAAAGTCTGCATAAAGCACTGTTGATACATCACCAACAAGTGAAGAGGGCAAATACTCAAACAGTTTGTCCTGATCAATTCCTTTAGTACGTATCCATTGAAATGTGTAAAATCTAACTACACTCTCATATAAAGGCCCAGTTATATTGTGACTCTTGGGAGAAGAAATAAAAACTGGTTAAGAATACAATAAACAAACATACATGTTTATGATATAATGAGCAGTTAAAAATAATAAATACCTTTAAGAATAATTTCATGCTCTCAATTCTCTCTGTATAAGCAGCTCTCACGGCATCTGCGCTGGTTAGCATAGCAGTAACAGTGCCAGATAACCATCCCCAAAACAGCATTGCAGTAATAATGACAAAAATCTGGATCGTTTTCTAAATGTTTAAAGCACAAGAAAGTTCAGTTGCTGAAATGCATTAAGAAAGTGTACTCTGTATGTTTTTGTCGATTAATCAGCGTTAATTGACAAATTGTTAAATAAAACAAATTGTATAAAAACAATATTTGAATACTTTGAGAATACTTTTCCTAATGGTAAAAAACTCACAGCTGTAGTTAACTTACAAAAAACATAATATAAACCATATTTTACTGCAAAAATACTGTACATATCATCATCAATCGATGTTATATTAATTTTTTTTTATCAATTTATACTTCCAGTTTAGGTATTGTAACCAATTGAAATTTTTTACTGGTGCAGTTTAAAATTACAAACATTTTTTACTATGTTGTAAGTAAATAAATAAATAAACACTGGAAACCATTAATATAGTAATAAAAATACAGGGATAGTCATTTTCTTTTAATTTTTAAACTAATTTCATTTTAATTCGTTTAATTTAATATTTTATTGGTTGTTTGACATTTACTCATAATCTGCCTTACCGATGTGGATTGATAAGGAAGGATGTCTCCAAATCCAACTCCACATACTGTTGTCGTGGCAAAGTAAAAGGTCACTAAATACAGCTGTGGGAAAGTAACAGTGGCTGAAAAAATAATAAACAAAACAAGTGTTATTTTATTGCCATTTTTAACATACATATTATAACATACATTAATACATATAGGCTTTACTTGCAATATGAGAAATATTTTAAGACAACTATTATACACAAACTTACTTTCAATGATCAAAATTCCAAATAAAGTATTTTACGTACCAAAGTCAATATTAAAAGAGCTGTCCAAGTGTGTTACCCAAGTTGACGGTGTGCAGTTGTGCTTTATCATTGGTAAATAATAACTGTGTATGTCCCCTTGAAGATCTGCTGCAGGACATACACTTGCAAACAAAATACAAGTGCTGAAGTGTATAAAGAGAACACCATACAAAAACAACTTCATATAAGTAAGGATGTCCCTCTCAGTAGCAATATTAGCCTGCAAGAATGAAAATGCAAGTGGGATGCGGTATAACTGGAAAACATGTGGGATCCTTAGGTATGCGTATAGATGCAATGCTTCATTATTGGCATAAAAGCCATTTTCACTGAATGGTGAAACCACTTTCCAACCCAGGAGTTCCCAAGGGAAGCAGGTTATGAAATCCATAAGGAAGCCAGTTTTGATGTAATGACGAGCTGTTTCCAGTGAGTCAACTTGGAGATCATTGTCTTCGTAGAAAGCAACATGCATGCGGATATATATATCTATCCAGCAAAGAAAACCAAGTACATAACAAGCGATCCACAGCTCTGTTTTGTAGTGTAAAAATGCAAAAAGCAAGGAGGACATGATGCTGACTGCAACGGCTAATATGGTCGAAAAAACTCCCATCTTACATAAAGTGTACTGCTGGGCACAATGGCATTCCTGAAAAAGAGTGAGAACGTGCACATTTGTACACAGGAACTATTTTTAAGAAAAATATTGAAGCTTGCAGTTCAGTGGAGCAATCATTTGCATGAAGGGGTTTTCTCCTGATGACAGGTCAATGGGCAACAGTATACTTACTTCATCAAGAAAACTGATGGGCAAGACCACAAGAAAAAACGAGTAATGTGCTCCTTTAAATTTCTGTACAGACAAACAGAAAAGTGATGAATGTCTAAAAATGGCTGTAATCTCTAAACAGTTAAAGCAAGTTTTTTTTTAACCCCATTAAGTTATACATGCTTATTAAAGAGGTCCTACTATGCCCTCTTAGAAAGTCTTTAAATTGTTTTTGGGGTATAATAGAATAGTAATCTTTATTGTCAGAAATAACTGCATCTTATGCCGCTGTCACACTAGACTTTTTCATCCCATTGACTTCCAGTTATATGCATGCGAATGCGACAAAAGAGCAACACAAGAATAAAAAAAATACAGTTTTTTTCCATGTTTTGAAAAGTAGGGGTTTTGGAGATATGTCACTAACAGTGGCACACTTCATTTTCATCTCTCTTCCAAGTTTCCACTAAAATAACGTTGTGCTTACTTTGGCCTCTGTGGTCCCAATCGTTGGTTTGGAAGTTTCTGGTATTTTTCAGCAGCTGTTTCCTCCTCTGATCCAGCATAGATTGGAATGTTTCCAAAGTCCTCAACATCTAGAAGTAGGATTAGCAGAAATGATAAATAAATATCATTAATTATCTGTTGTAGACCATAACAGGTGGGCAGAATCCACTCGGTCAACCTTTACATGAAAGAGTAACACATTTAAAAATGCTCACAGCATCTTGACTTTTTGCAATATCTGCGGCCTTGAAACATCAACAAGACTTTCTTTTTCTTCTGTACAGCAATACATTCCTTTGTAATTTTGCTTTGCCTCTTCATTTTCTTTTGCACAGCCATTGACAAGGCCTCTTGGTATTCTGAATTTGCTTGAAGTTCTTCGATTTGCCTAGAAGAGGGACAGTTTTTATATAAAATGATATGTAATTATAACATTTTACACACACTTTATTTTACTCTATAATTTAAACTTACCGTTTTATCACAGGATACCTCTCAAGAATTACTCTGACCTTGTCAAAATCAATAGATAAAATTTCACAACATGTCATAGCACGCACTGTCAATAAGGCTGGTTGTCCAAACAAAAATCCTGCCTGCAAAAACCAAAACAGAAAACAGAGTTAATTAAATGAAAACTATAAACACAATATATAACCAACTACTCTATACATTACCTCTCCGAAAAACATCCCCTCGTGATAGCGACCAACAATTTCTGAAAGGTCATCACTTAAAATCTAAAAAAATGTTAGATGTTTCTCTCAGACCATGGAAAAAATCATCAAGTTATAAATTACCAGTTATTTTAAGTATTGTGTAAAGGTCAGTAAGTCTACAAACAAAATATTGACTTGTAAACTTGTAATGCACATGTCTATGTAACATAAAATGCCTTATAATTCGAAACATTTCGGGGCTTTTTGTATGCACATTAATATACTGTATTATATGCTGACCTGACATGTTCCTCTGCGAATACAGAAGAGCTCTCGTGTGATAGCATTGCTGTACTGGATTATTTCTTCTTTAGGAAAGAAGTACATTGCTGAGACTGAAGCTAGATCCTGTAAAAATGACTGTCCAGCTTCTCTGAAGTAAGGAAGCTGTAGAAAAAAGACAGAATCATTGTTTCATTTAGAATCACACAGAGGACTTTATTTAAAAGAACCATATAACATTTTTATTCAAAAAGACCTTATTACGTGTAAGTCTGCTAACTTAAAAAAGATCACTTTTGTAAAAAGATAAATGAAAGACTAACGTTTGATAAAACCTGTCCTCTTTCCGTCATGAGCACAGTCCTTCTAAGCTCAGCTGGTAAGTCCTGCATAATGAATGGTCCTCTCGGGTACGCTTCACCTCTGATAAGATCATTAAAAAAAATCAACTTTTACAATATATACAGCAAGTTTCTGTAGACATATATAGAAGTTATTTTTATATCTCTGTTTGCATTACAATGTTTTCTGTAAAGCTGCTGAACTAAAAGACATTACAAAGTATAAAGATAAAGTAAAACATACTGGAATTTTGACCACAGATGTGTCATATATTCCATCACTCTGTTTTGTTGGGATACACTGAGGTCGTGCCGTTGCATGAAGTGATGTATTACTGAAAGAAGATTCTGGAAACTCGCCCTGAGCAAAGAAATGTGCATGTACTCACCCCCTGATTTACTGACACAATTCTAATCATACAAAAAATAAAACAGTTTGGAGTGTGGAGCATAAGAGAAAGAACTATGCTTTTTTACAAGTAAACACACATAAACGTCTTGCAATTCAAAATAATGTGTATAGTCAAAAAGTTACCTTTTAGCATTTTCGCCAGATATTGTGGCAGTAATCTGGCTAATAATGTAGTTAAAAATCAGTATACCAATAAGACCAACAAATACGCAAAGAATTTGTTCTAAAGAAGAACTTGGCATAATGTCACCATATCCTGAAAAGAAAGAAAAACTGTGTCATTATGCTACAGTAAATAGTTGGCACAATTACTCTTTTTTAACTATAACAAAAATTTAATGATGTAGTTTATTTAGTTAATGTATTTATTTTAAGGCTGCCAAATGAGAGTAATAAATGAGGTTTCAAACATAGTGTAATGCTATAGTATATCGGCAAGAGATGGCAATAGTATGCTGTTTTTTAACAAATGTCGATGGTGACAGACAGAGAGAACTATCCCCCAAATAGCGCTATCAAGAACTCACCAACACTTGTCATAGTTATTGTTGTCCAGTAAGCTGCATGTATATAATGATAGAAGTTGGTCTGATTAGAATTAAGCCCAGCATTCCCTGCCCATGAATCTTCAAGACATCTTAAAAGAAATCATAAATAAAACCAAAGTGTAAAATTTGATTTACATAAATACTGCTATTTTTCTTCTCTGGCATATAGGCTAAAATACAAACTTACAAACTAAACTTACTTTACTTCATAGCATGCTGAGAGGTACAACACACCGGTACAAAAGTGCACAGTGAAAATCAGGAGAAAGACGCATTTTACTATCCTTTGTTCAAACAGGTTCTTACTTATGTCACATTCCTTTTGGCAGAAATACAGATAAATCTGAAACCATAATATAATTGCCATTGTCAGGCATCAGGATACATTGATTTTACCATCCCAACTACAAGGATTTGTTAAAAACAGCAATGATTTCTGTAATATTATTTTATATTCAATAGTACAACAGAGAAAACAGAATAAAATATTAAACATACCTTACGAAGCCAAATAAGTCTATTTGCCCTGAATTGGCCTAACATTCTCCAATGTTCTTCTCCAGTGTAGGCAAAAGAAAACAAATCCAAGGGAAAAATAGCAAGGGCATCATAATACAAGTTCCAAGATCTGTGATACGTTTTAAATATCACTGTTAAACTGGTCACATATCCTAGAAAAAACAATTAAGTCCAAGAAAGTGTTAGGCTTCAAAGAAGTTGTTCAGTGTTTCAGACTTAATTTCCCTGTATGATGCCAATTATACAACTACATAAAACTCTATACAGATGTCTGTTGGGGACAAAACTAAGCAAAATATCTATCGAGTGCTTGGTATATGTCACATTACCATCTTCAGTCAGAACTTCAGTCCGAAGATTCACGAGTATGTCAAACACAGCAATGATATCAATCAGGGCACCGACAGCGAGGTAAATGGCACCCCAGCTTTCACTGTAAAATCCTGTATTGATAAGATTACATTGAATCACTAATTATATTATAGGTATAGAAATGCCATGCAGGCAATATATAAAACAGAATTTTCACAAATATATTTTGATCTTCACATTTCTACTACATTATCATAAGTTAATTTTATGTGTGACCTACATTGCACTTTTAATAATGTACTAAGGCAGTATTATATAAACACATCTTGCAAGCCCACAACTGACATTATTTTAAATGAACAGTAATGTATTAACATTTTTTTACATACCGATTTTTTAAACGTACCTATTGTTTGTGTATTGTTGGTGAAAAAGAGCACCCAGATCTCCAGAAAAACAGCAAGAGTGATGCAGCAGAAAAAGAAAAGCTCCCAGTTCTTGACAAAAGCACTCTCAGGGTGGACAGTTTTCTTCCAAAAACACTAAATAAAACAAAAATGGACAAGCTTTCAACTAAATAAAAGTAGCGTATACACTACATTTAAAAAAGAAGCACAAAGTTACAAAGTAGGTGTTCAGAATGAATGTTATGGCTTACAATAGCACAACATGGACATTAAAATAAGTTGATACAAGAATTGTTTGAACAAATAAGGCAAATAAAAGCCTTTTTTTCACATTTTCTTACCTTGGTCTTATTGTTTTTAAAAAATGATCCAATCCAATGAAGCTGCTTTGAAGTATTTTCCCAGAACGATCGAAAAATCCTCTTCTCTATTGTCTAACAACACAGTTGTACAGTCATACTAAGAAATGGTCAAGTTTGATTTATTGCAGTAGATCTAAGGACCATTCCCTTCTGTTGCTATGCTATTTGATTGTTAAAGTACCATTTAACATGCCTGCCTCATTCTCAAAATAGCCAAATCAAAATATTAGCTACTTACCTTAAGGTTGACACTTAGATCCTTCAGAAATACAACATTTTGTGGATGAAAAGCAAGTCCGCATACAAACGCATCTTGTAGCGGATGTGAGAAATTCTTAATGCGCATCCTGGCAGCTCTGCTAATCTTATCACCAGCTTAAAAAAGATGTGAAATTCTATTTGTGTGTGCTGTAATTGACGATACATCATTTACAAAACATAATTTGTCAAATCATGTAAAAGCATTACAAAATGTTATCACCTTCAGAATAGTCCGCAAAAAGTGAAAGCAAATCTTTTCGTTCCAATATAGTAATTTCGCTTAATGTCAATGCACATATTGTAGAATTTCTAGGAATGCTGTACAGCAAATGGGCCTAAAACAAGAAATTCAAAGTGAGTTTGACTGTGTAACTTTAAGTAAAGGAAGTTCTTCAAATTTGTTTTAAAACCATTTAAAAGAATAAACAATTACACAATTAATCTTGTGTATTAATTTTTGATATATAAATCTGTGTCTTAGAGGACATTAAGCATCAATGTTATAACATCACTTTTTTATCACATGTCACCAACACCATGTTTTATGGCAATAAAAACTATTCTAGTTTAATGAGATGATCTAGTTTGAAAGCAAGCATATCAGACCGAAACCACTTTCTTTTAGTAATAAAAGCAGATGTCTAGTATTCTTGTTATAATCTGATGGTCATACCTCTCCAAACAATGAGCCAGGCAATAGTGTGGCAATCACTTCAGTAGAATTTTCTTTAAAAACCTCAAATGAAAGCATTTAAATGACATTAAAATACAGTTTATCTCATGAATTAGATAATACAAAAGCAGGTAAGGCATACCTGCACAAGTCCATGCTTAATGTAATACAGATTTGGATAAACATCTCCAGCTTTAGTCACAGTTTGTCCGGGGCTGTATGTGTAGGTGTTACACTTCAATGACAAAGCCCTTTTAAACCCATCTTTGGTTTGTCTGAATAACTTAGCCTAGAAAGACAAATAGCCACTTTTATTAATGTCTAAGTTAAAAGGTTGTGTTAGCCTACACAAAATAATAGATGACTCACTTTTTCCATCAGAGGTTTGTAATAACAACTCAAAACATCCGAATGCAGCACATACGGAAGATCATGCATTAGTCCTGCAATGAGACGGCCCTTCTGATGCGTCCACAGACAATAATAATATGTGTGCACCCATGACTGGACATCCTCTGGTAACCCCATATGTTTCTTTGATTGAATAAGAAAACAAGTATTAACAGAAATGACAAATAGAGAACTAAAATGTTAATATCTTGTTTTACAAACCACATAATGATGAACAGTTTCCATTCTGTGGTAAAATCTTGCTCTTTGTGCATCCATGTTGCTTATTAGTGAGCTCATATTAGACATGATAAATCCAAAGGATAGCAATCCAAGCGCCATCACAAATGACGCAACAGTGACCTCTTTCAAATTTGTAGCATATATATCTCCATACCTGTTCAATATAGTGCAAATAAGCGAAGTCAATGATAAAAACAAACTTTGTGAACAAGCATTGAACATGTTTTATATGTAAAGATATGTCTGATAACATATGGATTCGTTGACATCTGTCAATAACAAGAATGTTTTGAGCTACATAAACAGTTAGCTTTGTTCATCTTCGAGTTATTCTTCAAATTGTATTTTTGCTATAAGGGGGTCTCACCTAATGAGAACAACCAACACTGCTACCTACTCTTTGCTATACATCCAAACTTACATGTGTATTAAGTTGAACTTACACGCTTCTATGTATCTATTGCTACAACATCTTGACATACTCTTTAAAAAAAGCAATATGTTTGCACTTCACTCACCCTATGCTGCAAAGTGAGACAGCTGACCAGTATAATGATGTACTATAGTACTCCATATCTGAGATGCCTGTCATATTGGTAGAAACTGTAAGAAAAACATGTCAAGTAATTATCGTAACAGAAAATGGCCATTTTCCAATGAAAAATGGTTCTGTACTTCTGTGGTAAGTAAAATTTAAATGTGTTTTTGTTGTGTTGCTCTCTTAAATCTATGGTCTTTTTGTTGTAATGGGAAACTTACAGTCTGGTAGTAGCTGCAACCAGGTCTCTTTGTAGCAATGCCTTGGATGATCATCAAAAGTTCCAACACATGCTTGATGAAACCTACAAAAAGGTCAAGAAAATCCATTTAACTTTTAGCTCTAACATGGTATTTTTATAGCAAACCATTACTTTTGTTCTGTTGTCTTCTACCGAAAAACAAATCATTATATTTGTGCTAAAAAAATAAAATGTGTCAAAAAAATGTGCTCAGGTAATGCTGGTGGCAAATAAATGAACTTTTTAGTACATTATTTTTTCCATTTAGACTTACCAAAGGCATGCTGAGGTTTGAATACACAGGATCGCAATGGAAAAAGACTGAAGAGCTGTAACATGAACTTTATTGATGTCCGGCTCCCTATTGAATGAGGCTAGAAAGAAAACCACTCTATTGTAACAAATGTAAACAGGTTAATCTAAATTTTTACCATAAAGCATATATTTGAGACAGTTTGTGAAGTGAGAAAGACTTACATATTATACCAAACAATCTGAATACCCTCAGACATCTATTGGCTTGCAGAAACCTCAGCTCAGAGAAAGAAAACACCAGATTTAGTGTTTCAAGGGGTAAAACAGACAAGAGGTCCAACAAAAACCAAGTCTTAAGGTATTTTTTCCGGACTTTCATAGGGTCGACTATAATGACCCCATGATTTTCATATCCAATATAAAAGCGAGATATGATGTTGAAGATGAAGATCGCATCAAGACAGTACTTCATGAAGATGAAGACTTGGACAGTAGAGTTAAAAAACAGCTGAAAAACATGTAAATGATACGTGAATTATTAGAATGAAATGAATGATTAGGTTGTGGTATTTCTTATGCTCTTTTTAAAAAAACAACAACTTTACAAGTCATGTAAACTGTTTTTACATTATTTCAACTCAAAGTAAGAAAACTAAAACAATTTCAGTTCATTTTTTAATCAAATATACCAACTAACTATTAGACAAAATTTTAAATTGTAAGTTAAAATGCCTTGTAATGTTGACTACACTTAATACAAAACTGTTTAGCGTGTTACTAAATACGTTAAATGTTTTATTGTCAGTAAATACTTTTAATCCTACTAAACCCAGCCGTTATTTCCTGGTTTGAGCTGGGAAATATCCTAAAACCGAGTTGTCTGGAACGCATTGCACACCAGATAAAAAGGAAGTCTCTATTACTAATCGGGTTTTTAAATATTTATTTATTAATGCGTATTTGCATCAGATCAAGTTTACATGTTGTTGTAAATATTTGTACAAATTAATAAACATTAAAGTCTTTTTTAACTAGAAGAAGTACTTACTATTATTTTGAAATGCATTAACGGGATCATGTTTATCGTAAACACTAGGTAATCTCCGTAGATGGCTCGACGGTTAAATACCACATTAACCTTTCATTACAATCATTATTTTTGGTTTAAGAAGCTTGAACGCATAAAAACAACAACTGTTGAAAACATCTTACCTCATACAAACACAATGTTACAGCTGCCAAACACGTTATCGAAATAAATACATCCCACAAACGGACAATACGCTCCTTTGGGGAATACACAGACACCTCACCACCCTGCTCCTTGTCCTCATTTGTGTCTTCAGATGCCATTTTATAGCTACAGCCGAGGCTGTTTAAGCTCTCTGAAACACAATAATACGTGATTAAACGAATGCTTAACTTAGCTTTAAGTCGCATAACGATCTTGACCTTTAGTTTTGTGATATTAAAATTGACAAGCAAATTCTAGTTCACAACCTTTCAGAATCAAGTAAAACACTATATTTAGCAGAGTTGTATGTATTTTCACTAACTTTACATATTTTATCAGCTTGAAAACGCCGAATCTTCACATCTTGCTCGAAAGTGACCGTTAAATCAGTTACCATACGTTGCTAGAGCTCGTGCGCGGCGCTGCGTGGTCCGTGGAGCGCGCACGCAAAAAATATTACTTGGAGTATTTAAGTAAACATTTAACAAAAAAAAATATTGAAATAATTTCATGAATAAATACAGAAATAAGACGAACAAATAAATATTAAGACAAACTTCGATGTTAAGACATTTAACTGGAAGCAAGCAAATCATGATTAGAAATAAAAAAGCGAAACAAAACGTTTTGCACTTCAAACAAACTTAGAAACTGACGATAGAAAATTTTAAAAATCCCTGAAAAGCAGCACAATTTAGACCATCCGTGCTGTGTTGCCATATTACATGCATTGGCGTCAGATTTGCTGTGGAAACCCTCATTGAAAGTGACAGAATGGCAAATGTTTCAACTTACCCCATAGGTGAGGTTAATTGAAACATATGCTAGAAAGTCTACACCTTTGTGCAGACATACCTGAATGGATTAATAAGTAACAATTTCACAACTTACAGTGGTAAAATCACCTCAGTCTTCAAGAAGTTTCAGTTGCTTTCCTCCGCTTCAGGCTTTGTGGAGCACATTTTACTTGCCTTCGTCATTTTTTCAATTCATTAAATGAGAAAAAACAAAGAAAATAATTGGACAATTGTGTTTAAATTTACGTTTGTATTTAAGAGCAAGAAATGACAAGAAAACCGCAGGTAAACTTACTAAATGAAACATGTTAAGTAAAACAACAAAATATTTGTTTGAAATAATAAATAATGTTAGCTTTATTTACAAAAAACATAATTTATTACAGTGTATGATAATATAATAAAATAAAGTGGTTCAGATTGATATATATATTACAGTATAGTATTGGTTTTATTAAGAGTGTTAAGCGATTCAGAACGCAATGGTGTGATGTCATCACGCCATGTCTTTGTAATTTGCATGAAACCACATACGTAAAACGTGCAATTTCTTGAGAAAAAAACGCACGAATTCCACCAAAGTTTTTATATATTTATAAAGTATGAAATATATTTTATACTGTATATATAAATACTATAAATCTAAGTCATAAAATCAACAACACGTTGACGACCTACCGTCATGTAAATACCAACAGCAAAATGGTAGTACATATATCAAGAGTTTACAGTGTGTTTCTGGTACGGAGTGGACTCTTAAAGTCCACGAAGGAACGCAGGCACCATCCTTCCCTTTCCGTAGTGCCAGGAACCAGTCTCGCATGTTGACTAACTGCAGCTGTCCGTGCTTGAGACACAGGTTCTGTAGTTTTTCTCCATTCAGGATCCATTTAGTTTTATACTATGGGGCAGTTGAATGCTTCATGCTTGGTATGGATGTCTTCTTAAACCGTTTGTTGACATTTTTTTACATTTAAATGGTTTTTGACATTTAAATGGTTCAAAATACTGTGATCTTGACTGGCAGGTGAAATGACAGCTCCATCCCCGCCGATTTTAACACATCCCACACATCTCCTTATAAAGAAATTATAACAGTTTTCTATTCTGCATTTCTTCCTATAGATGTCTTCTTATGCACCATCGACATTTTCACGCCAAACTTAACATGTCCCACACCTCATAAAGAAATGATAGTCATTTGTTATTCTGCACTTTTTTCGTACACTCTTAGAAAGATGTTAAAATTGACTCAAACTGTGTTAAATTCTTACACATCAATGGGTGAGTTCCAGGACAACATTTGTTGTGTTCATTTCAACACATTCACTGTGTTAATGATTTCAACACAGTAAATGTGTTACAAAGGTTAACATAAAAATGTGTAATACTAACACATTATGCGCTGTTCTTGGCTACAAACTTGTGGTATCTTGGATTAAAAATGTGGTACTTTTTGGCATAAAATCAGTTAAATAAAACAAAATAATTTGAGTTCAAAACATTTAATGTCAAGAATATTAACAATAACATTCATCACAATGCACAGAATATAACATAGGGTATTTTTTCTAATTTCATTAGCCATAACATTTTATATCATCTCAAAACTATGTATCTGGGATTGACATAGATCTGATCATCCAAATAATTTGTCTGAATGTCGAGGGGTCGGTTATCAGACAGACCAGAAGGAATCCTGACTCGTTTGTACTCCTCCATCCTTTGTACTACATATGAATAAAACTGATCATAAAAATATTTAACATGAACAATCCTTAAAAAAGCCAACAAAATGTTTTTGTCTACCATTGGGAATAAATGAACAACTTCCCCATACACTGGTTCCTGTTCAGAAGTAGGTAACATCAAAATGCTCCCTGTTCTATATGTGTGTCCACTGAAACGGACTGAATTTGACACATGAACTGTCTCTGGTATACCAGGGATGGCATGTCAATGAAACAGGGAACTGTTGGCAAATGTCACCAACTGTTGGTGACTCCATATTGATCCAGTTCCTACGATGATTGAATGTCTTTTCCATTGCGTTTCTGATGGAGGCAATGTTCTCAAATGATGGCTTCATTCTCTTGATTAAAGTCAACCATTCATTTGGGTCTTCATCAGCGGTTGAAGTTGCTGAGGCTCCTGTTGACACACTGCAAGGAGCTTTGCGTTTTTTCTGATAGCGTCGCTGTCCCTCTTCAAGGTGCCATCCCATATTTCGAAGCTTCATTTCGATGAATTCTTTATGGGACAGAGGGTCATACAGATGCTCCTACAAGTTTTTGAACAACACACATTTGCCAATAAAATATACATTTCAGCAGAACTGTGAGCCAAATTATGGTAGATTTAGTTTTAATACTTACACATATTTCATTCTCTCCAGCAGTCTTGAGATTTAGAGAGGGAAAAACTGCAATCAAAGATTTTGCTAAATTCAACTTGTCTGCAGTAGAGGGGTAACTGTTTGAGACAAAAACATGACACACATGTGCACACAAGTGCAATGGAAAGTGCAGGAATCCATTATGAAGATGACAGCAATTTGAATTGAATTAAATTACAGTAAATCACAGACTGAAATATTTGAAATTATAATTATTTACTGTATTGCATATATGTATATGCAAATTATTGCAATGCCATGCTGTATTGATTTCCAGCACCCTAGTTTATGGTGCATCACTTTAAATCATATCACAAGTTACAGTAATGAACAGAATCTGTACTTAAAACATGACAAACTTACAATCCATGTTTTGCAACAAGATCACCAATGCTGATAGTGATGATTTTTCTTCTTGCCTCTGTAGATAACACGCCTGTACGCTGATATTCAGCTATTATATTTGATGCCTTCCTGGTCAAGAAGGACTGTAATGGCAGTGAGTCTTCAGTCTAATAAAGGATAAAATTAACAGATCGAAAGTTTAGAATGTTTAATTTAGTTTAAATAAATTATTTAGTGAGAGTGTTACTGCAGTGCTCACCTGAATGTTTTCAGTGTGGGGAGGCTGAATCGGGATGACTTGTAGGCTGATTACAGTGGCAACATGAACTTGAAATTTGTCAGTTGTGGAGCTATCACAATCAATGTACTCATTGAAGTCTTTGTTATATTTCAGGAATCGCTCTAACTGAACAGTGTGGGGGAATTCTGAATAACAGTTTTCCAAAAGTTGTGAAGCATCACAGATGTGGAAAATATTTTTGCATATTTGTGAATTGTCTTTATAGATGCTAAGTACAGATTTGGTCCGTTGTCCAGTAACCAAATTCCCAGGTGTCACTGGCCCGGGATCATATTTAGCTGGGTCAATTTCTGTGTATAAACAAATATGCATTATTTTACAATTATTATAAAATGACAAAGACACATTACATTGTTATGAAGATTAGCACTGCCTCATATACGATTATTCTCATGAAAATTCACATGATATGGCATGAAGAACACAGACAATTCATATGTTGCAATCATGTGTTTATTTTCCTGTTTCATCAGTCTGTGTGTCTCAGTCTCTCTAACATCTCTATCTGCAGGATATCCTGCTAATTTTGTCCATATTAAGAATTTCGCTGGAACGTCATATGATTTTACTTTTACGAGTGTTTAATGCTACATAAAGCTCACATGGCCCCATTTTCAATAAAAAAGTAGAAAAAATCATCCATAAGTTGTGTACAACTGAGCACACTTTAGTACTAAAACGACGTTGTTTAGGACTGATCTATTTTTTTCTTGTGGCCTGGTTGCATGTGGCGAACACAATATACATTACTAATGCTAACAAAACACACCTTATTTTAAAGTGTTACCATGTGTACATTAATTAATACATGTAACAATCTTCTTTTGCGCTGGCCAGAGCTCTTTATAACACATTAAAAGCAACCCGTAGGCTAGCTATGCAACTTGTTTACGTGGATATTTATGTGTGTTTGTGTGTTTTACGGGAATGTTTGTTTCTTTCTGGGTCACTATCGTTGTATGGGTACCTGTTGTACGCCAAAAAAAATCAACTGCTAATATGTTGTTAACATCGACAACGAGACCACAGGAGAACATTATTCATAACATTACTCCGTTATAAGAAACCGGCAGCAGCAACCACCAGACAACTTAACTCAGCTAGATAATTTAATATTTCTCTATACAGCCTATAGAGATGTATAGTTTAATAATCGGTCTGTAACATAACCACACATCTGTGCATCCTTTCAGTGGGGCTTACTGGACAGACATGTGAGAAAAGGTTGCATACTTACGACAAAAATATCATTGTCAATTACTTTCCCTGATATTATAATTGCGTTTAATATTTTACTTGATTGAATGTACATAGTTTTCGCTGTACACTCGTCACTTAGGCTTAGTTGCTTCACTGTGATAGAACTAACCCTTCTGGGTGAAAGCTTTCAAGCATAGCAAAAAAAGTTGGCGTTTATAAATACTGCCACGTTTTAGCCAACAAACCTAAACCAAACCGGACTAAAATGTGAAGATTAATTTGGTGTCATGAAGTTTATTTTATGCCACTACAGCACTCTGCCCAATTTCTCAAAAAAAAAAAAACACAAAAACACAATCTAATATAAAAGAAACTTTTATATATTAGATGCAAGTTCTCTTATGGGTTACAATGATGTGTGAAGAGAGTATGCTCAAATACAGTGTAAAAAAATAAAGCAGATCTCTATATTAGACCAGTACCTGCCGTCACAACAAAAGACCTAGAGATGGATCAAAGAACCTTATTTGTATCTGCAAGTTTAAATAAACATACTCATTGTACACCATTGAGAGGAAAAAAGGCAAACATTCCAAAGAACAGAAGATTTATTATGGTAAACTAATACTCAGTACTTCAGATGCATTGGTAAGAAGCTCTGCTGTTGCAAGGTCACCATGACTAAAATTACCATACAGAACAACAAGGCTAAAACTCGAGTCAGAGAGGTTAGAACTAGAACCAGCATCCAGGCTAAAGTTACCAGGCACAGAGTCAAGACGAGGTACAAATTCATTAACGGAGTTAGAACTGGACTCTTTGCTGTAGTCTTGACTGGACAGGCCAGAACTAGATTCCACAACAGAATTATCTTTGCTGTAGTCTTGACTGGACAGGCCAGAACTAGATTCCACAACAGAATTATCTTTGCTGTAGTCTTGACTGGACAGGACAGAACTAGATTCCACAACAGAATTATCTTTGCTGTAGTCTTGACTGGACAGGCCAGAACTAGATTCTGCAACAGAATTATCTTTGCTGTAGTTGCTGGAAACGGCAACATCATCCAGGCTAAAATTGCTAGGAAGGCCTAAACTTGATTCCTCAAAAACAACACCCTCACTGCCAAGCTTTTTATTAAAAGCGGTTTCTTCAGAAGTTCCAAAACTGGTGTTACTGGAGGACTCATCATTTTCCAAAGCGTCACTCAGCATTCCTAAATTGGTTCAAAGAACCATTTAATGACTCAGTCAAGTAGTAAGGACCTCAAGTAGTAAGGCACATGCAAATTAAAGAAATATTGTTATCTTAGACTCGAGACAAAGATCTTACCTTTTAGAATACGATCAGATACATCCTCAAACGAAAGAAAGTCAGCCACAACACGCTCTGCCTCTTCTGATCTTGCATTGTGGTTGTTACCTAGGGACAACACATTCAGATAAAGAGAAAGAGTTTATGACCAAGAAAGAATAACCGTTAAGAAGGCAGTAAGCTACAACACACATTAACCTAAATACTACATACATTCATTCATTCAAACATTAAAAAAAAGTGAACTTTGAGCAAAACTACTTGGCAATGACACACCATCCTAAAAACATTGTGACTATGAGTAAGTGCAATTAATATACAGTCCCAAAACAAGTTTCTGTTTACCTCTACACACCCACTGACATCCCACTAAAATCAAAATAAAGACACTGACAGAATCCATCGAAAGCAGATCATGAAACACAAGAAATAGCTTATAGTGGTAGTTCAAACGGTTTATAACGTTTTGCATTGATAGGTTACACCTGGGCACCTACTAAATTTATCATTAGTAACAGGTGAACAGTGCTGAATTAGTATATGTAAGGACCTGTCCACACAACACCGGTATTTTCAAATCCTCAGCTTTTTTGGTGCAGTATAGTTGTTTGAACACATAAACACTATAACACTGTAACTGAACTTTTCGGAAAACACCTGCAAGGTTGAAGCTTCCCAAAAACTCCAGTTGCAGTGTTGTTATGAAGAGGCTGAAGCCGTGATTTGGGCTTTTGCCCAAAGGCATCTGGCTGGCCAACATGGCTTTATGGTTAGGATTATATTGCCACCTGTTGGTTAGGGCTGCTCTTAGTGTGCTTGCATTTTCATGTGGACTGATTTTTCTTAAATACCTGTGTAAGTGTGGACTAGGCCTAAGCCATGCATTGATCTAAATAATATAAGAGACAAATATTTCTATTTTATGTTTCAACAATTTGCATATATCCCAAGTTCCATCACAAAGAACTCCACAATACAATAGCATAATTTTGAAATGCATTACTTTTATTATTTTATGATGTTTTTATGGTAGTCAATCAAAAACAAACAACAAAAGTAAATATCTGATGGATGGATAGACATTGTTACCACTTCTACTGTACGTAGATTTTTTCCTCTGTAACCCAGGGTTTTTAGTACATATTAACTTAATCAAGAATAATTTCCGAGCAATCAAATATTAATCTATTAAGACAGTTTCACAAACACGACCCTTTCAGTATTATTATAGGAAGATTACTGAAGCTTCAAACAAACAAGGCTGGAAACGGAAGTAGGTAGCAGACACACGCTTCTGATTGGCCTGCACGACACGTAACCCGGAAGTGTCGTAGGCAGTCGGCTTGTCAGTGCTGCTCGGGAAGATGGCAGGGGTGTTTGAGGTAGAGGTTGACGGTGTTGAGCACGACCACGGACATGGACATCGCGACGACGCCTCTCAGGTTCGACATGAGCACGATACGTTTGTATATAAGTGTGTGAAACGCATAATAACTGGTTTAACCCCGCTGATGTTTACATAGAGATTGAACGGAAGCGGCTAACTGCTCATTGCTCAGATTATCCGAAGCACTTTGATCAGACACGTCTAAAGATCATATAATACTGTACATTTCCGTCACAAGTGACTGTTGATTAGTTTGTTCTCGGGGTTGTATCATGTGAATTCTGGCGAATAATCATTAAAATTATAAATCATTAGAGCTGAAGACTTGGACTGTGTTTGTACTGATGTGCGGGTAAATTCCCAACTGTGATTTAAAGGTTCTTATTAAGTAAAATCCATGATTAAACGATCAAGTTGCCAGAATATGCCCTGTGTTAAATATTTTACAGCTAAAATGTTACAGTTAGCCAAATGAATCAGTATAATTATCCACATCAAGCCTTTCCTGCAACAATACGCTTTTATTATGTGTTTGTGTTGTAGTTAGCTTCTGTTTAGCAAATATTGCTTAAACCCTATTGCTTAAAGTGACTCATATTTCAACAGATTGATTTGTCCCAGCTATCACCAGAGGAGAAGTGGAGGTCTGTGTCTTTATTGTGTATTTTAATCATATATATTGCCATAATTAATCATTTACAATACTTCCCATCAGGTAATAGATGTATTGTGATACACAGGATAAGGTTTTTGTTTGGATGTACTGTATTTTTATGAAGGTTGTATGTACAGTAATAGTCTAGGACTAAATTCCTGTCTAAGTTTATAACCACGAAATGACACAATTGTAACGGCTGGAATTATGTTGTGACTAAAAGCATCTGAAATAAATGAACATTATGATATATCTTAGTATTTTCAAAAGTAGACATCCTTTTCTAGAATTTGTAAAATCATACTCTTGACATTTTATCATCCAGCTTCTTGAGGTCTCAACCTGAGAAGCTTTTTAAAAAGGACTGAGAGAATATCTATGCTGTACTCTTATTGGCTGCTTTTTATTCATTATTTGCTCTAAGTAATCTATTCAGAAATATTGTTTTAAATAAAATGTTAGTTCTAATGAAAGAAATTAACATGTGGCACAATTGGTGTTCGGGAAACAATCATAGAGAAGCTTTCTATAGAAAAACACAACAGGCCACTTATTTCTAAAATAATTTCTAATGAATTTGTAATCTCTGCTATATAGGTTTAACATAAGAGAGTGACTGTTTGTGGGATTGACATGGCTTGATTATAAATGTACTCTGTGTGTCCTTTTTTTCCTGTTGTCAGGTTGGAACATGCTAGGATGCATGCCAAACACAAAGGGCATGAGGCCATGCATGCAGAAATGGTTCTCATTCTCATCGTCACACTCGTCGTTGCCCAACTTGTCCTGGTTCAGTGGAAACAGAGACATCCCAAATCATACAATGTGAGTGCCTTTTTCCACACCTCGCACACAGTTTTAGTAGACTCAATTTGGTAAAGTTGAATAACACTTGCTAAAATTATTTGCACTTAAAGATATGTGCTTGTGTGAATTTCTGTGTGCGAGTTTTTGGTTAATTGACCTATTTATGTTAAAGAAATAGTACAGGTAGTATGAGGCTGAACTAAAATCCCTGGCTAATTAGTTACAAGTTATGCTTTTTCTGCACCACTAGGTGGAGCAATTGTACATTAAATGTAAAAAACACACTGCCTATGGCCTTCAGCCTCACTTGCCTTTTAAATAATAACTACATTCTGTAAAAGATCTTATTGTCATACAGTAATGAACTAAATACATTGATTTAGTCTATTTTTTACCAAACAGGTTATGGAGAAGAACAATATAACACTAAAAGATTTTATAGGCTAATTTGGATATTGTGTAAATCGTGGATGTTTCCTTTTAAAAACACTGGGTTATTTTTAACCCATGGTTGGGCCAAAAAGAGACAGACCCAGCCATTGCGTTAAATGAACTTTATTTATTTATAACTTTAACTTTATTAATTTAACTTTTTTAAATGTTAACCCAAAAATTTGACCCAATAATGGGTTGAAACCAACCAGCATTTTGGGCTAGAGCAAACCAGCAAAGGTTAATTTATATGCTTTATATGTTTGTCTCCTTTTGAATTATTTTCTTCACAATTTTGTATATATGGTAATTTGAGTTACTGCTTGAAATGTTTGCCTGAACATTATAAGAGCGGTGATCCTGAGAAGCTAACACTGAAATAGAGAATTGTTTTTTTAGTTGGTAACGCTCTTCCAAATGTGGGTGGTTCCTCTGTACTTCACCACTAAGCTACATTGGTGGAGGTTTCTGGTGACATGGTTCATCTTCTCGGTTGTCACGGCCTTCATCACTTTTCGTGCAACCCGCAAACCGCTGGACTGCACCACGCCGAGGTAACCAAAATGGCCTCACCATGATGCTGTGAAACTTTGACTCTGTTGTTAGGCTGCGATTGAGTTTCCAAATTATTACTTGCATCAGTTTTCTTGATTTTGGACGTAAAGTACCATACAGAAAATAACCCCCACACAGTGGCTCATCGGTCAGCTTACTGCAGTGAATTTTTTACATGTGTATGTGTTTGATAAAGCTTGTTGGGGTAAATTTCACAAAAACATACCTTATCTAGATCACCCTAAAACCCTAAAAGTTTTGCATAAAGTCTTTTTTATTTAAACTTTTATATTGTGACATTAGTTTCTTGATAATTAAGAAATTCTTGTTACAAAATGCAGATGTCTTTGTGTATTTGTCATTATTTTTAATTATTTTTTTGTTATTATTCCGATTCTTCTTTTTGTATTCTCTATAATTAGTAGTATGTTACTTAAATTAAATGCTGATTTGATTTTTAAAACAACATAAGTTACAGAAATTACTGCATACACTACAAGGATGTAGCAATAGTTTACAATTCAAATCTGTTTTTACATTATGATTATAAGATTGAGATTTGTATTACAGTAATGACAATTCGAAGGGAAATGTGCTCGATTTTCTTGAAGATATTTCCATGCTAATAACTGTAACGGTCATAAAAACTAACTTTTCTTTAAGCAAGATATCCTTTCTTGATTCATCTCGATAGGGTTCGATCTCACTTAACTTATTGTCTTTTTGTCTCCTCACAGGCTTGTGTATAAATGGTTTCTCCTTTTGTATAAGATCAGCTACACTACAGGCATTGTGGGTTATACTGTAGTTATGTTCACACTATTTGGCATCAATCTCATATTTAGGTAAGTATGAAAACCTCCTGTTTTTAATGATGATATATAATGTGTTGTGTTTGAATATTGTTTATAACACACCTTAGGTGCTTTTATGCCAAGTAACACCTTTATGACACTTATTTTGCGTGTAAATGTCTGCTCTACATGCTAGACCACAGCAAACATTCATATCTATAGCAACTTCAAACACACAGTAGTCAACAGATACAGTAGCATGTAGGTGATTGGTCATATGAACTGACCATGTGATCCCCTAATGTCAAAGTTATGCTTCTCTTTTTCATCTATTTTTTATGCCCGCAACCACGCAAATATGAAGAAACATTGACAAGGAAGTTATAAATAGAGTTGTTGCTTTTGTATTGCTTGTTTTTGACATTTTCAGACATAAGGATGATATATCTACAAGTATAACTATTTTTATAACAAAACATTTTTGAGTCTGGTTTTAAATCAGTCAAATTTGTAAAATCAATGCTCATACACTAAAAAACTTTTCCTTTTGTAACATGTTGTTTTCAGACTTAGAAGCCTGTTTGCTTTTGTGTTTGAATAGCTTGAGAAGAATTACAACTTTGGTGTATTGATTTGTACAATTTGAAACCATAATGACCATTTAATGTTTTTATCCCTGTAAGAGATTAAAATGTTTTGACTTATGCCTTGTCTTATATTGCCTCTTGTGTTCTTGAAGAATAAAGCCAGAAGATGCCATGGATTTTGGCGTATCTCTTCTGTTTTACGGCTTGTACTATGGTGTGTTGGGTCGGGATTTTGCAGAAATGTGTGCAGATTTTATGGCATCCACAGTTGGGGTGAGTACTTTAATTGCATACGTCATTTTTTCCACCCTTAACCCAAAGAGCGTGATCTGAGCCTTTGAGTTCAATGCAACCAAAGCAACCGCGGAAGGTAACCTCCGAGGAGGATATGCCTGATGTTTACTTCATTGTTTTGTCGCTGCGGTTTTCACTACGAAAACAGAACACGCAACGCTCGCGTCTGTCTGCCACAGTTACATTGTGAAAGACCTGCTTCCCAAATTAGATTTCTATTTAGAGAAAATGTTTTAAAAGTGGTCTTGCATTTAAAGCTGTAATGTGAATATCTAGCCTGAACTTTATCTGATATTTCCAGATCTGTTGTGTTTCAGTATTACAGTGCATCAGGAATGCCCACTAAGCATCTGTCAGACAGCATCTGTGCCGTGTGTGGTCAGCCAATCCTTGTAGATGTGAGTGAAGAAGGCATCATCGAGAACACCTACAGACTCTCCTGCAACCATGTGTATCCTTTGCAGTTTACAACAAAGGACATGATGTTTTTGTTCATGTCTGAAAACCTCAAAAACCTTTCAGTTGGTGGTTTCCGTGTTGTCTTGGTTACAGACGCATCCCTAACATGATGTGTTTCAAGAACAAACCAATAACTAGTAAAAGCAGGAAATGTCATGGCTTACTAACGTGTGAATGATGTAAATATGTGAACACTGTAACCTTTATGCAGAGAAGTGGTTTTAAGTCTGACCATTGTTAGGTTTTAACTTCCTGTTCCATTTTGTAACGGATAGTATTTTTTATTATTGTTTATAATCGGATTCTTTACACGAAAGTCTGTGTCACAGCATGTGTCAGCGACGTGGAAAAATGTTTTTAGTTAAAACCACAAGCATGAACTCTTAAATGTGTATTTCCTTAACCTGTTTCTCCTCAGGTTTCATGAGTTTTGCATACGAGGCTGGTGCATTGTGGGTAAGAAGCAGACGTGTCCATACTGCAAAGAGAAGGTTGACCTTAAAAGGATGTTCAGTAACCCGTATCCTTTACTGCCCTCATTGATATTTGATTGTCATTGATATTTTTGCATAAGGTAATTTTGATAGATAAACATGTTTGCTGTGGTGACTGTAATTGTTATTCATACTTTCTGCTACAGATATGAATGAAATGTTGAGGTGTGGTGTTGCTTTTCTAAGCGGTATCTATATCTAGGGAATATACTCTTTTTGACCTACAGTTGTAATGCTCTAACAACCACCTAAAATCCCATTATTCCCATCACAGGGAAACAACCATAACAAATACAAATACAATCGTAGCAAGAAAACATTGCTTAGGGTAAACTCATGGTTACTTTTGGTTTTAGTTCCCAGTTTATGCCAAGTGTGTCCATTTACTGCTTTAAATGTGTCAAAAATACCAGATATTCTCAAATTAAAGCCACAGTAATGCTTTGGGTTTCCCACTGTTTTTATGAGCTGGATTTGCTGGTAATTCATCACCGAAGTTTCCCCACATAGTCAAATATTCAGCTGATAATGTACTCATTAGCTTTAGTTTCCTATTTCTTGTTTTAAAATAGACTTTATCTTTGTAAAAGATACAGACACACAATAGCATTCCATTTAAGGTGACTCATATTACTCTTGTGCCATTAATAGCTCATTGTGGTGTTTTGTGTCATTAAAGTCATATTTCACCTAATTATGATCATTTTATCATAATTTACACACCCTCACAGCATTCCAGTGTGTTATGACTTCTTTAAACTAACAGTTTATCTAATTACAAATATTTCTGATAATTTACCCTCATGCCTTCCTTACTTCAGCTGGATACTAACGAATAATTTAATTGTTTTCTTATAATATCATCTTATATGGTATCCAAAATGTTGAAGCTCAAAACGTGCATACATCCCGACAGGTTATGTTTAATATTTTTAGCTTATTTAGTAATCAATATGTAATGTATATATGTAAACATAAAGATTTGTGAATCTCATAACTTTAACGTGCTGATCTGTATGTTTTCATTGATACATGATATATAGATCACTAAATATGCTCAAGAGATTTAAGATTTCATTTTGCGTCAGAAAATATTTACCCACTGTCATTTGGATTATGAACGATTTTATGATTGATGTATGTGCTTTTCAGAGCTTCAACATTCTGGATTTCTGGAAGATTACATGATTG
This sequence comes from Beaufortia kweichowensis, assembly GCA_019155185.1. Taxonomy (NCBI): domain Eukaryota; kingdom Metazoa; phylum Chordata; class Actinopteri; order Cypriniformes; family Gastromyzontidae; genus Beaufortia; species Beaufortia kweichowensis. Next base: position 5,444,960 of record CM032812.1, on the reverse strand, counting down.
CATTTTATCATAGAAATACATTGTTTTTGTTCAACTAAAGAAATTAGGTCACATACAGCTGGGATGACGTAAGGGTGAGTAAATTGAGAAATTCTCGTGTTTGGAGAAGATCTTTTTTTAACAACAGCAAATGTGTCATTGTTACTTAAAAAACATAACAATGTCTCTAGGCTGATACTTTCTTACACACCGCATGGGAGATCCTAGTTTTAAATGGAAGTTATTTCTTGCGCAAGCCATTACGTACTATTATTACGTGCTCTTTCACTCATCAGTGGCCACACGTGCTGCTGTCAGATATTCTTGCTTATTGACTGCAGATCTGAATCCATAATAAACTCAGTGTCTATGTTTAGTAATGTAGACTGTAATTATGCATCATCCAGGGTTTATTTTGTGATATGCTAACTACGTCATTTAATTTCTAGTGTTCAACTATTTTGGTTTTTATGATACTTTAGAACCTTGACTTCAGTTTGTCAGATGGGAGAGACCTCACGTCATGTACGGGCAGCTGCTGGACTGGTTACGCTATCTTGTGGCATGGCAGCCCGTCATCATCGGACTGGTACAGGGCATTAATTACATCCTGGGTTTGGAGTAACTACAGCGGCCTGGGCAAAGGGACTAGCTTACCTGATTCAAACTACAGCCAATACAGCTGTTTGATTCCAAGGACGCTGGGACTTGTCAAGGACCGTGTGTCTGATGTGTTATGTACTGTATATAGACACACGGCGTGCTAATATGTCTTCATGTGAAATTTTACTAGCAGTCTGACCTTGGATGTTTTCTTTGATCGTCTCCGTTTATGGACTATATGAAGTTCAGACCTGTTGTTGAATCAGCTGGTCTTTTTTGGAAAGGACTTGCTGTATTTTTAAATCAAATGTGTGTCCATAAGTTTTTCGTTCATTAGCAAACATTCACGTTTTTGCACATCCGACACAACGGTTATTCGAAAGACGGGAAAGCGGTCTTTAAGTGTGTGTGTGTGTGTGTGTGTGTGTGCGTGTGTGTGTGTAAGACGTGATGTCTTCTAACAAGTAATAAGCATTATGATGGATGGCCTTAGCCTCAGTTGATGTTAGTGTTTAATTTGTTTCAGTCTGTTCTTCATCATGTTCACCTGTTCTCCACAATGTTCACTTTCAGTCTGTGTGGTGAGTCCCAACAACAGAACACAAGGTACTGTTAAAGACTGTGTGTTGAATGGATAAATAACATGATGTTGAATTATTTTACTCAAGACTCATTATTGCACATGGGGTTAGCGATTCAAACTTTCAGCTCGTCTGATCTGGGTAAAATTACATTAACCTAATCCATATAGATGGAATATCAGATTTTGGGAAGCCCAGAGATCCTAGAAAATGTAAAGGAACATGTTAAAAGTCATTTAGGACACCTTAGCAACTATGTAGCAACACCATGGCAACCACATGAAAAACACTTAGGCTACGTTCCATCTGACATGGTTCCTACGCAGTGTTCACTGCACATGTTATATCACACAGATTATTATACGCATAAATAAATATTGTTATTGTACTTAAAATTTTAAAATACATATAATATACATATACCAAATTATATTTATATTATTTTTAATATTTAATATAGCTAAATGTATTTGTTTATTACATGTTTGTAGGCTATATTTTTTACTATTGCAGCTTTTAATTGACTATAACAGTTTTTAAACTTTACTGTAAGTGTCATGCAACATAAATATACATTTGGTTAATAATGTGTATATGTTCTTAATCTATGGTAAGAATAATTGCGCAGTAGCTGCCTCTTGCGCTTTATTTCCCACCATCAGCTGTCAACACTCAACGTAAATAACATAAAATAACTGGTTACAGGCTGGTGATGATGCGGTCAAAAATATCTGCCAAAAATATGGTTCAGTTTTCTAGGGGACACTAAAGCAACTGTGCACAGCAGAACATCACCCATAGACAACCATATAATAACAAAAAACAACTCTATAGAAACGCCTTGCCAACCACCCAAAAGAACACTAAAAGAAAACATTCTATATTTTTCATTCATTTTCAAAATGTTTTACAAATGTTTGTAGCCATAAAGGTATGTCCAACATCCCAAAACCCCCAAAAAATCCATCACAGCATTGAGCCCTAGACATTGAGGCACAGGTCACGTCAGATCATTTAAAAAGAATTATGACTGGTAACATTGTGCTCTGCTGAATCACTGTTTCCTAGTTGTTTTTAGTCTGACCCGAGTTGGTTGACAGGAGTGACATCACTCTTAACTATACGTGCTGTAGTGTGGTTACCCTTGGGAAACTCCCTCGTACGTGCATACGTTACTATGACTGTAACTTCCTCAAAATCTCTTTTAAAAGCTCAAAAAAGAGAATAGCAGCAGATTCTTACAGTTGCTCTGAAAACAAGCAGTCTACCGTCAGCAGCAGTCATGAAATGGACAGACATACATACAGGTAAGGCTTAAAAATCCTTGAACATACGGCTGGAAAACAACATCTTAAAGAATTGTGGAATGTATTTGCTAATTATAGTAATAGTATAAACATGTAGTAAGTATATCTCTAACTGTGATGTGTTCTTTCTGTAGGATCTCTCTTCACGCTATCTGCATTGATATTTCTGTATTGTTTACCTGGCATTGCTGATGCAGGTGTGTTTAATACTCAATTTTACTGATCTGGAACACATCACAGTTTAGAGAATGCTGTTCATATAAAGCCTACTAACATGAAAAATCGTTTTCTTCTTTGCAAGATTTGAAACCGGTCAAAGCTCCGAAGATTTTGCTTGCATGTGGTGAGATAATGTGTTTTTTTTAATATAATGTTTATATAATATTATTTTATATTACTCTAACAGTTCTGTTATATCATATTATTTCTGCTTCTTTTTCTAATATAATTCCTATAGTAACATTTTAAACATCACAGAGAGACCGTGATGTGACTGACCACAAATCACATCTGCACCCAAAAATATAACGGACTTCTTACTTATTTCCAGAAAAACAATTAAAATTGTCCTGCCGAGTGGATCCTGGATTACTTAAAGATGAAACTCTTGTGTACTGGTTGGTCAATGACACTTTTGTCGAGACAGCATTTCCCAGCGGAAGAGTGCAGATGTCCATGTAAGAACACCTACCCAATAGCTTTGCTGTTAGACATAAATATCTATTGTATATATAAAGCTGTGTATATCTTCTATGTCATACAGAACTGAAAGCATGGAGTTTATCCAGAGTGATCTGATATTTCAATCAGTTCAAGACATCAGAGACAACACATTCACTTGTGTGGCCGTGAATCCTGTTGGGATGGATACAAAATCTTTAATTGGACGTAAAAAGGTGAGTTTTTACATTCTCTCATTATTATACATGAGCATAATCAAACGACTTTTTTCACATTATCTTTTTTCTTTTCTTGTCAAGTTAAGGCACAGGATGTGTAACAGCATTAGGAACAGAAGACTAAAAAGAATTAAGAAACATTGAAATCTCTGGGACATTTTGATTGATGTAGCTGAACTGAAAATCAGTCGCATAAATAAAGGCTATTTGGTGTTTTTGTACCATCTTTCAACATTAAACTATATTTATTACCAAAGTTCTTAAAATTAGACCGATATTTTTTGGGTTGTTTTCTGTTTTTGAACAGTTAAATCTGAATGTATGCTGTGCCATATAAATAAATTTGTGCAATTCTTGTATGTAAAATGTTAAAATAAGTCATGATTGACATGATTTTAATATAGATTATTATTCTCTATTGCTTGGTAAAAGAGTGGATGAAAACGTGTTGAAGTTCATGTTCACTTGGTGGGATTGTGTTCAGACAATTCTTATACAATAAAAACAGTTTAACAGTTAATGTTGAGTTAATGATTTGTTAAAAAACTGATAAAAATAAGATAAAATCTAAATATTTTTAATAAGTGTTATAGTGTGTGGTGAAAGAAATCCAAACAACAGGGAGTAAATGTTTTCTAACTTTTGACTGATAATGTATTTACAAACCATTATATAATCAAATGTGGTCTAAACGCGCCACCTGAAGAAGACGACTCATGATTTACCCAATATCATATTATTGGAGACCGCAGTTTTGGTCATTTCATGATTTACCAACTGGCAATGTCACAGGCTCGTAATATCATTACCAGTAAATGACCAATTCACAACGTTAAGTAATGTTTACATATTATTTTAATAATTCCGTGACTTTTGGACAACGTAACTGCAACATCATAAACATGTATTTTATTACAATTAAAATAAGAACTACCATTTACTTTGCCATTTAAATTTGTTTGTTTAGAATGTTTTTAGTTGCAATACCAGAAAAAGTTATAAGTTGTAATAGTTGAGTATGAGTCTCTCGATTGTCCTGAATGTGAAAAGATGGATCTTAACATCATACACTGCTGTACAGAGGTCAAATATGAACAATGAAAATCAAAGATTTTGTAGGATCTGGAAGATATTTCTTGAGACCAGTGAACAGTTTAATGACTCAAACAAACAAGATCAAACAAGAAACCCTTAAAACTACTATCGCAGTACATTAAAAACTGTCATTGATTGCTCAGGAATTAGGTGTAAGTAAACTTTTAAATTGGGTTATTCAAGAAAAAAAACTTATGTACACCTTCACATAAACTGGATTGTGAGCAAGTCTGAGTAGATGTTTTATTCAAATGAATAAATAAACAATAAATAAAAGTTAACATCACTGATATTAGCACAACACAATTTAATTTCCAGGACTGGGTGTGAAAAAAAAGGGACTCGGTGTGCAAAATCTAAAGGTGTCCTTGGGCCAGACGTTCAAGAGCATCATTCTCACAGCGCATACAGTGATAGCCAAGGTCAAAGGTCATATCCCAGCAGCCCTGCTTTAGGTAGAAGTCAAGAGATGACTTGTTCCAGTCCAATACAGTGAAATTCAGCTGTGTGCAACCAGCAGCCAGACCAAGCTGAGGGTAATCACAATCAGATATGATTAACATGATGCAAACATTTAGTCATTTTGCAGACGATTTATCAACAAAATAAAAACGTACAAATGAGGAATATGTCCTTAAGGCTTTTTAATATGAGGTTTTGGGGCATATGTTTCAGAAGACTGAATTGGATGTTCAACATATGTAATTAACAAAAATCTAATACACACATTGTTAACAAAAACAACAAAAAACAGGAGTCATGGGAGTCATCATCTCTACTGTTCAGAAAATAAATGAACATAATATTACAAATAAACAGTTCTAACCTGGGCAACTTTGGCCATCAGAGCCTTGCCAATGCCTTTTCCTGAAAATACTCATAAAAATCATTAATCAGATTATTACACTTTATTTTAATGTATATTAACACAAAAACAGGGTCGTTTCCTTACCTCTGAACTCTGGCATCACATATAGGTCCTCCATGTACACGGCTCTACCCTTCCATGAGCTGTATGTGTAGAAGTACAAAGAGTACCCAACCTTGGTATGACCTGTAAAGAGACACAGACACATTCTAAAATAATAATAAAAATAACATTACCCAGATAGCATAGATCATTGATTTAATGTTGAATCATTAAAAACCAAAAAGATCTCACCATCTTTGGACCTAAGGTGCTCTGGTACTTCAGCAATAATTCCATGGAAAAAAGGGTTCTTGGAAAATCCATCCTGCTCTAGATCTACAGTAAAGAAGTAAGTTTGTTATCAGCACCAAATTCTTATAGACACATATCAAAGCATGCATTTACATCACATCATGTATTTTTATTGACGAAATGTGACTTACTTAAGTGGCTTACCTCTTTGTGTAATTTTTATCTGGTCAGAAACTTTCTCATGCTCAGCCAGTTCCTAGTGTAGAGGATTTGACAACAGAAATATTATTTTACAATTTAAGCCATTATTATATTACTTGAACTTTAAGTAACTTTAAGTAGCAATGTTTTTGATAAACGGTCTTAATAAATAATGTTGTTTACAGGAAAGTTGTCTTTTTGTCTTCGAGGATACATGGCTATGGAAAATGTATAAAGGTGTGAATTATGTTTGTCTTAAAAAAATGTTTGTAGGACACTGTTCTGTAGCTGTATAACAACCAATATTAATATATAATATAATACTAAATATATGGCTAATATAATTGGGGCTATAAATTCACAGCATAGCAACATATCACTTCATATTCACGACTAGGCTACAGCACATCATATATCAATACGTTGTGCATCTGATCCAACTATGTGCATTATACATTTTCAATTCACAAAAACAGTCAATTCAATTGCAAATCAATTGTCTCCTGTAAGCTTTGAAGACTGTTTGAAGACAAACACATGTACTGTAACCGGTAATGCAGATAATTACACTGTCGATCTAAATCTTAATGTAATGTTTATATTTTAATTAACACAAAAACAATTAATCATCATCCCTGGACGATAGTTATTAATGTTTCTAGCGTCGATTTAAATGATGTTATTTCTCCGTATATCCTCTTCAGGAACAACAGGGGACTGTCTGTGTCTGCAGCCTCCCCGTATAGAGACCAAACTTGACAGCTGATGGATGACGTCAGAAACCTCAGTAAAAGGAAGGCGTCAGATTACACGTGTTTGAATGAATATGGCTTTACTCTTTTGTCAATGCTGAAGCCATTACTTCACATTGAGTGATAAATTAGGAAGCAGATTCTATTCGATACGTTCTGTATTAACTACATTAAACAACAGATCAGTGTTTAAATTTAGCTGTGAGAAACTCACCAGTATCATCCGCGAGATGTCCTTACAGTCCTCTAGCGTGGCGGCCCGGATCGTGAAATCCATCTTTCCAATAACAAGACTGGAAAATGTTTTATTATTTGTCAACTTAGGAAAAAACAGACATAAAACGAGAGCGATGTGTTTGTGTTGAATGGTCTGTCACCCGGAGCAGACAAAACAGCGCCATCTGCCGCTCTGATTCGACAATACAGTTGATCCACCACATAGGTCATTACGCCAATTATCATGAAGGAACTTTTAAAAACAAGCCGTAATTAAAAAACACACGATAAAAATGTGTTTGAGATGATGTAGCTGCTTATTCTTATACATATACACTTCAATTACGTACATGTATACTAACGCAAAAATGTCTTGGTTTTGTTTTTGTGTCAATGCAAAGACTCTATTTAGGACCGTAGTTTTAGCAAAGAACCAGTGATGTTCATCTTGCTTTAATTCCGCGTTACGTCCTTTTTCATTCACTGATTCGTGCAGATTTGTTCACTGATCTGACGGTCCCGAAATGGGAGGAGTTTGACGCAACGACGCAATGACGTCGGAGGAGGGACTGATTATTTGAAAGTGGCGGGCCGGATCTTTCTTCTGAGAAACAGCGGTTCATGGATGTGTACATCAGTAACAGATAATAACGTCAAAAAATAAAGTAACGGTATCGTACGTATGTGATTTAGATTATGTTTTGTCTTGTCTCGATTGAAATCGTTTTGGATCTTGCGTGAAAACCAAAGTTTGCTAAAGGTTTCTTCTCGATCAGGATAATAGCGAAGCGCAGTGGGGAAGGTAACGGCATCATTGGCGTTTAAAACATCCGGTTTTGCTGTATCAGTTCAGTGGCATGCTTATATGAGTGTTATTTAATGAAAACGTTTGTTTATGTACATCTGTAGACGTATCTATAACGTGACATGAGCATTAGTTTAATGCATTAATTGCAATGGAGGCCTTGGGCCTGTGCATGTCTTGTTTTGTATACACTTTGCCATCTATCCTGATGTAAAATAAGTTTTTAATGAACCTCACCTGATCCTCCAGCATGACCAAGGACGATGAAAAGGCCATTCCTGTGAGGGTTGCTCTGAGATGCCGACCGCTGGTTCCTAAAGAGATCAATGAAGGATGCCAGTGCTGTCTTACTTTCGTGCCTGGTGAACCTCAAGTGTGTGTCATTAAACCTATTTCATGTCATGTGTTTTTTGTATGTATTTTCCTAACGTTCACCCAAATCTGTTTGTTTTCTACAGGTGGTCGTTGGCAATGACAAGTCATTCACTTATGATTTTGTGTTTGACCCAACGACCGAACAGGAGGAAGTGTTTAGCGCTGCTGTGTCCCCATTGTTATCTGGGCTTTTTAAAGGTTTGTAAAGAGGATTTGAAATAAAATTATTGTGATGTAAGGATCTTTTTTCAATAAGGATCTTTTTCAACCCCCATTTCTTCAAACAAGAAGGTTTTTAGTGATGGGTTTGGGCAGCCCGGGGTGCAGTGTTTACATTCAGAAAGCAGATGAGAGTAAAAAAATGAAAAGTAAAGGCTAATTCAATGTCCTAATTTAAGGCCATTTCCTAGCTTAAAGCCTTGTGTGTGAACCACTCCAATGATTTTTACAAATCATTGTAAAATTAAGAGGATAGCAGAGTCCACACTACAACTATACTGAGGAATAGTTGGGATCACTTTCAGAGTGATTTTTGTTTGATGAAAAACATTGGCAAATGTTTTTTGTAAAAGTAAAATGTTTTCTTCTTAGTTAGGGAATTTTCATGTGAACTAAAAATACACATTACATTATCATCCATACAATTATTTTTCTAATCATCATTGTTTAATGTTGTTGATTATAGTTTTTGTGACTGGGCCTTAAATCAGATTCTCAGTAGGACAGTCTAAATTTTAGAGTAACTGATGTGTAAAATTTATATCAAACACATACAAACCTCCTGCTATCTTATGTCAAGTAGACTATACCACAATAGACTGGTGTACTATAGCTTGTAAAATGTAATTGTAATTTTAGTGTAAATGAATGTTCACCCTTTGAAATTGCAGGATATCATGCTACTGTTCTGGCCTATGGGCAGACGGGCTCGGGCAAGACGTTCTCCATGGGTGGCACATACACATCGGAACAAGAAAATGAGCCCACGGTTGGGGTCATCCCTCGAGTCATCAGAAGAATCTTTCAGGAAAAAACAAAATGCGCAGACTGTGAATTTGTTCTGGCTGTGTCTTATCTAGAGGTATGGACTGAAATGTTTTGTGCCATGTTGGTGTTTCCTTATGAAATCCCTCTATCGTTATAGTCTTTGACTATGTTTGCCTCAAGCATTTTGTTACTCTGTTTGATTTCAGATTTACAACGAAGAGATTTTGGACCTGCTGTGCACATCAAAAGACAAACCTGCTATCAATATAAGAGAGGATCCCAAGGATGGCATCAAAGTGAGTTTTATACCACTGCACAACCAAAATATGCTCAATAAAAGACATTCTGACTCTCTTTTGGTTCTGGTTCTGTCTGTTTTTTCAGATTGTGGGCCTGACAGAAAAGGAGGTGTCCACTGCACATGAGATGGTGGGCTGTCTGGAGTTAGGAAACTCTGCACGAACAGTGGGATCGACAGCCATGAACGCAGCCTCGTCCCGCTCGCATGCCATCTTCACCATATCACTGGAGCAGCGGCGTAAAGGAGACAAGTATGCAAGCTAACAGCACATTAAATATCTTAATAAAAAATAAATGTCTTTTGAAGATAATCAGTTAATATTTTAGGTCATTATAGGTTATATTCATATTTTGGGCAAATATTTATGGTTTTCTCTTGCAAATATATTGTTCCTTTTAGAAGATATTTGTGACCCAGTCTGTGAAAACCAGGCTAAAGTCTAAAAATCAAATTCTGAGATAACAAAGTTTGATTTCACCTATTTATTTCAGTATGATTTCAATCGACCTTACTCGGACTATATGAAAGATATCAAGGTTAAATTCTCACAGAATATTCTTTGCATTATGTAGAATTATTTTATATAAAAAACAGAAAAATCACAAATGACTTTAGCTGGGTTTTCACAGACCAGGTCACATTTATTATAACAGTGAAGTCATTTGTGCTGCTTTAATTTCTTCATCTTAGATTCTACATAAGATAATATGATGGAATTTTGATGAAAAACAATATATTAATTTATATAAAAATAAGGTACTATACAGTTAATTATTTGTTAATATTAAAGAACTATACTTTTTGTATTTGAACTTTAACCAGAAAACTGTCTCTGCATCTGTTTCACTGCATCTCATCACCTTTGTTTGTGTGTAAAGGAATGATGTCATGGTCTCCAAACTACACTTGGTGGATCTTGCTGGATCTGAGAGACAGAAAAAAACAAAGGCAGAGGGTGATCGACTCAAAGAGGGTAAGTTAATGCAAGATTTTGACAAAGGTCATCTCAAAGTAGGAGAAAAGTCACAATTTATTTTCCTTATTGACAGAATCTGATCAATCAAAATGGCTACTTATGTCCCCAAAAATTGGGATATATTAATAGTTGTATAATGAAAGTTTTCTTTGTTTGTGGTGATAGGAATCAGCATTAATCGTGGCCTGCTGTCTCTTGGCAACGTGATCAGCGCGCTTGGCGATGAAAGTAAGAAGGGATCCTTTGTACCATACAGAGACTCAAAGCTGACACGTCTCCTGCAGGGTAAGACTGATTACGGTCAGGATGTCAGAGTTTAATGACACAGTGTTCAGCTAATGCCTCTCAAAAATGTTACCCAGACTCTCTAGGAGGAAACAGCCACACGTTAATGATTGCATGCGTGAGCCCGGCAGACTCCAACATCGAGGAAACCATCAACACGTTGCGTTATGCTGATCGTGCCCGTAAGATCAAAAACAAGCCCATTCTTAATGTTGACCCACGGGCTGCAGAAATGAAACGACTCAAACAGCAGGTACCTGATCTGGCTGTTGATTGGAAAGAACACGGATACATAAGCAGTTATAACTCTTTGGTATTTTTCTATCTCAGGTTCAAGAGCTTCAGGTGATGCTTTTACATGCTCGAGGTGGAGTTGCTCCTGTGCTGACTGGGTATGACACAAGATATGTATATGTCACAAAAACCTATCCTAATAGATGCATTTTCTGTGGATCCTTTGAAATCATCTGTGCAGTCATGGGTGTTAATGGGTTTCTTGCTGTAGGTCTGAGCCAGGAGAAAATATCTCAAAGATCCTGGAGCAGAACCGTAATCTGACTGATCAAAACAACAAGCTGAGCCGAGAGTTAAGCGAAGCTGTGGGACAGACGGCTCTCATGTTCGAGAGAATTATCATGGTAAAAAATTGCTTTTCTTTAGCTTATCAACAGGGTTTATTTCTTTTGTGTCTTGGACATTTAATTCACTTTTTTCAATTACATTTTTTTATGTAGCTCTTTTCACAATTTGCATTGTTGCAAGGCAGCTTTACATACATGATCCAGCAAACATAACCAATTTGACAAATAAATGTATTGTCAGGTTTCATAATTAACACTCGACAAGTGCCAGTTTTTGTGCAACATTATTCCAAAAATAATGTTTCTTTATATACAATATTTTAAGAAGCTTATTTGTCTACTTTTCTCCACTATTTTATCTTGTCATAAAAATATGGCAAAAGATTCTCACTGAAGATTCAAGATTAAAAGATTCTTGTACTTCTTCTTGAAAACATTCTTTCAAGAAGTATAAATTCTTTGGAAATACGAGGAACTGTTTATATTATAGTCTGTATCTTTATTTGCACATGCACAGTTTTAAATGCTTAAATATGAACACTGCATAATGTGACAAAAAATTATTGTATAAGTAATCATGACCTTCCAAACTGGATTTATGAATTGCTTGATTTTTATTTATTTTTTTCTAGACTGAGCAGGCAAATGAAAAACTGCAGTTCAAACTGGAGGAGTTGAGGCAGCATGCAGCGTAAGTGTTCATTTCTTTCAGTAAACCAACCACATTCAGATGTTATTTCCTACAGTAAGACAGAAACGCACGTCTTTAATGCAGGTGTAAGGTTGATCTACAGAAGGTTGTGGAGACTCTGGAAGACCAAGAACTGAAGGAGAATGTGGAGGTGATCAGGAACCTTCAACAACTCATCCTGGATCTGCAGGTGAAGAAGAATGCAAACACTTGACCACCACACATTTAGAAGACCACAACACTTATATTCAATATTAGAAGTGAATGTGTTGTGTAACAATTAGTTTCTTGATTCATTAGAGTGAAAGTGCTGGGATTGCAGCCACCATCGATGCCATAACCTCAGGCAATGCCTCGGGCCTTGATCCACAGATTGAGATGACCACAACCGCCGGTTCTGCCTCTGGCTCACCAGTAGTATGTGTTCCTTATATTGTTTTTGCAGATTTTATTCAAGTACATCCAACTGATTTTGCCATAATATTGTTTGTCAAATGTGTTTTTGTCTCCACACATTTAGGGCTACAGTGCTGACGCTCAAAACAAAGATTTTCCTGAAGCATACACGGCCCAGCATGCACTGCGACAGGCTCAGATGTCTAAGGAACTGATCGAGCTCAATAAAGTTCTGGCCCTCAAAGAGGCTTTTGTCAAGAAGATGTGTCAAAATGACAGTCATTTGGAACCCATGCAAACAGAACATCAGGTAACACTTAATAGTTTGATAAAGTTTTCAAAATTCTTTTTTTCATGTGGGAAACCAATGAATGTTAATGGGTGTCTAGGTTTTAAACATGTGAAAATGAATCTAGGTGAACTATCTCTTTAATAATGTAGAACACTGTTTCTTCAGGAGAACATTGTGAGTCTGCAGGTTGCCGTTGGCTCCTTACAGAAAGAAAAGGAAGAACTCGTTCCATGCCCTGCAGTCTGCTAAAAAGGACACCAATCAGGCCAAGTAACTATATCTTTACCTATTTCCTTCCAAATGTAAATTGTCAGCACCAAAATGCTGATAAGCGTTTCTTTTTCACTCTCTCTAGACTCAGTGAACAACGCAGGAAGAGACTTCAGGAGCTGGAGGGACAGATCACAGAGCTCAAGAAGAAACTGCAAGACCAGTCCAAACTGCTAAAGGTCAAAGAGTCGTCCGTGCGCAACGTAGCTAAACTCAACCATGAGATCCAGGTTTGTGTGCTTTATGAAGCTCTGTGAAGATGATACGCAGAAAGCATGTTCATTGTTTTGTTTTGTAAATTAAGTTTAAAATGTGTAGTGATGTGGTGGATTTGTGCAGGCGATGAAGTCTCAGAGAGTTCAGCTCATGAGGCAGATGAAGGAAGACTCTGAAAAGTTTCGCCTGTGGAAGCAGAAGAAAGACAAGGAAGTCCTGCAGCTCAAAGAGAAGGTTGGAGATCTTGGCGTTAACCGTTTCCAGCTAATTTTCTTTCATGTGTTTTTTTTAACCTTTAACTTGTTTTGGCGCATGCAGGATCGTAAGCGTCAATATGAGATGCTGAAGCTGGAGAGAGACTTCCAGAAACAGGCCAACGTGCTCCGCCGCAAAACAGAAGAGGCAAGTTGTTTCTCTCACTGATTTCACTTGTCTGTTAAATGTCACATAACTGTAATGATGGAAGAACATTCACTGATACAGAGTCTTTGTGTGTGTCTGCAGGCAGCTGCTGCTAACAAACGACTTAAAGATGCTCTGCAGAAGAGAAGTGAAGTGGCCGAAAAGCGCAAAGATGTTCATAGCCGTGGAACGGATGGCGTCGCCAGCAGAGTCAAGGTACCTACATTTAAAACGTGTTTTTTATTTATGGGTTTTATGTGAATATTTAGCTAAATTGCCTGGGATAACATTAAAAGTCTATGGGCATGTATGCTTGTTGCCCAGAAAAGACACTTTTGCATGTGTAATATCTGTGATTGGATTGGTTTAGACCTGGTTGCTGAATGAGGTGGAAGTTCTGGTGAGCACAGAAGAGGCCCGACGACACTTACAGGACCTCCTGGAGGACAGGAAGATGTTGGCGGAGGAGATCGCACAGCTCCGCCAGCAGATGGAGGCGGGAGAGAGACCTGTAGCCAAAGTCAGGGTGAGGATCACACAAGTGTAAAGAATGGACGGAGTGGAAATCTTAACGTTTAAACATGCGAGAATGTCAGCTCGATGCTTGAACATGCTAGCATTGTGTTAAAACATGTCGATTTGATGCCAGCACATGCTAGCATTGTGTTAAAACATGTTATCAACCTTGTGGTTCAAGGCAAGGTTGACATTTGCATTCAATTGCCCAAGTGTTTTTGTTTGTTGATATACATGCGTCTCTGATCATGTATTCTGTTAATTTGTAAATGATAGGGGAACTTGTTTTGAGTTTGAATGCCTCATTCTACTGTCATGTGATGCATTTGGTGTGTGTTGTCTTAGCGTCGCACATTAACCATATCAGAGTTGGAGGGTCAGGGTGAGCTGGAGGCTTCCATCAGCAAACAGGTGGAGAGTCTGGAGACAGAGATGGGGCTCAGGTCAGTTACAGTACTTTATCATATGTCTCAGTCTCCTAAAGCCATATGAGAGAAGTGTTTGAGTCGTATGAACTTGTACTTGAAATGCTTGCTAGAATGGTTAACGAAAAGTCTTTTTCTCTTCAACTTCACAGGAGCGCTCAGATTGCTGATCTGCAGCAGAAGGTTCTGGATGCAGATAATGATGGCCGAATGAAGCAACGCTGGGACTCCATCACCACCATCATAGAGGCCAAGAACGCCCTCAAAATCCTCATGGCCGAGGTGGGCAGATAGCTGGGATGTTTTGAGAGTATTCACACATTTTTATTGTAATCTTTGTGTTGACTCTTTCGGTTCAGGTTGTAGCTTCAAAGACTGCTCATGCCAAGCTGGAGAGCGAGCTGAAGCAGGAGAAAGCTAATCTTCTGGACATGCAGAAGGTCCTGTGTGATGAGAGGAAGCTCATGTCTACTATGGACATGGAGCATCAGAGTCACCTGGTGGAAATGGAGCAGAGACACCAGGAGAAGGTCAGAAGATCTTCTACAAATTCTTTACATACATGTTTAAAAAAGCTGTATATGTGGGTTTACAGGCCACTGTCATCAGCCAATTTGTTGGTCTGTTTGATTTACAAAAATGTCCTTCATTTCCAATTTCTGCTCCAGGTGCTGTATCTTCTTGGTCAGCTCCAGAATAAACCTGTGAAGGAGGAGGAGGATCATGAGGTGGTGTCAAAACGAGAGAAGGAACTTCTGCAGCGTCTCAAGTTCCAGGTGTGAATTTTGGTTCTTTAGTGTATTTTTGGCGCACACCTGGGATTGACGTTATAGTTGCTTTGGAAACCAAACCAAAGGTTTTTTTTAATTGAAAATGGTGAGTTTTTGCATCATCTCCTTCACTGTTGTTACCTAGCAGCAGGTGTCTGACTACCAACCAATTAAACCGTAGCATGAACACAAACTTATTGCTTATCTACCATGTTCAGTGTTTCTCAACCTTTTTCTTATTATATTGGAGGACTTAAGTGTGTGAATAAAAAAGACAAATTAACATTTTTGGTTGAATGTTTTCCCTCACAGGAAGAGGAGATTGAAAAGATGCGAGAACTCAGCGAGCAAAACCAGAAACTCAAAGAGGAAAATGAACAGCACAAGCAGGTAAAAACCTTCCCATAGACGCACAGTTCACATTGAAAGTCATGATCTGACAGAACCATGAAGTCATTCGCCTGATCATGTTTTTCTGGGTTTAATCTCAAAAGAAGTTACAACTGGCCCAGTTGACCAATGCCAAGAAAGTCCTCTCTGCTTTGAATGAGTCACCAGATACATCTTTCGAATATGTTCCTCCCAAGGTAAACCTTTATGCTTGGTTCCTTCATTTCAAACCTTTATGCTTGGAACATCAAATCTTAATTTAGTCTTTCATCTCAAGCCCAAGCCCAAAAGCTACTCAACGGCACGGGCACGTCTGCAGGAGCCCATAGACCTAGATGAACTCATATCTCCATCTGAATCTGAGAAGGAGGAAGATGAATGGCGTCCAGAGAAAACCGACAGGGCACGAAGAGGCTCCAAGAAGTCCAAAATGACTGGGGTAAGAGTTTACCTGGAAGACAGGGTTTCAACTTAATTTTTATTTTTAATAAAGGCAGTATATTGTGTATGAAAGAACAGGCATCCAACTAAGCTTTAGACCAAACCAAGCAGATATTTATTTACTACAATGCCTTTTTTCTTTCTTTAACTGTCACAATGAATACGTTTCATGAGATAAATTGACTGTCTTATACAGCCTCGGGCTTCCTGAGTTTCATTTCACCCAGATAACTGACTAATTTGATTTAGTGCTTCACACTTTCAGTTTATTTAAATCCGTTTGATTCTGTCTCCTCCAGTGTGCATGTCGGGGTCGCTGTGTTAACAAGCTCTGTCGTTGCCGCAAAGGAAAAATGACCTGTGGAGAAAACTGTCTCTGTGATCATGAGAAATGTCGCAATATGGAGAACCGCACCAGTGTGGTTAGTAAAATATTCTTTTATGAATGTCTGGGCTGTTTGTTTTATATTCCATACTGTGTTTTCTTATTTTTTCTTTTTGCCGCCTTAAGGACCAGGCTGAAGTTAGTGATGTGTGTAAGGATTCTGTCATAGTTCCTGAGGACCCCACGGCAATCAGCCCCCAAGACGCCACGTTTTTCAGACCACCTAGTGTCCCACCTACTAAGAAGGTATTTATACATGGAACAGTTTCTTTGAAGCGAATGATACTGACAGATGAAAAACTAAAATAATATTTACTCGCACTCAATCTTAAAAACCTGATTGCTGTTGTTTTGTTTTCATGGAATTGCATCACTTGGGTAAATGTGTCCTTTAAAATCTCAATGTACTCATTTACTGCGTGATGAGCAGGAGATTGGAGATATGGGCCATCTGCCCGCGGACCTGAAACTGGAGAAGAAACCCATCCTGGCTGACAATGAAAGTGATAGTGATGAAGGAGAAACTCTGAACAGCACTGCCAGCTTCCTCCGGAGGAACAAGCGAGGCTTGAATAACTTTAAGAACAGTTTCTTCTCTGGCTGCACACCAATCCGTGAAGAACATTAGCATTAAAGTAGCTGAATGTGGTAAATGTAACTGTTATCCTGTCTTGTCTTTGTTTTGTCTCCTTTTCATGTGGTTTTATTGTAATGAATTTAATTAAGTTTGTAGTTGTAATATAGTTTAAGAACACACCATTCATTTACAATGGATAATGCACTAACAAGGTGAACTGCACCTGTCATGGGTAATTTTATGGACTTTTAAAACAGTTTGTCAGTGTGACGTTGTAAATCATACTTTTAGTTATTTCTATATAAATACCAGTGACTTCAATAAACTGTTGATTTTATTTGTTTGTGTGGTTTATGTATAAAGCATGCTACTTCAGCATACATCATCAATATAACGGTATAAAATGCTGTATTTTGTGATAATATTTCATATTGTTGGTGTACAATATTCTATATTGTAACCATAAATAAATTCTGTATACTGTGAAGCAGGGTAGTTTTTGAATAAATATTCAAGCATATTAATGACATTATTAAAATAACAGAAATAAAACACTGCTGTTAGGTGCCTAATTTAAAATCACTTTTTTAATGGCTATTTGTAATGCATTTCTCATCTAACACAGTAATGACTATTAGAGGGTAATTCTTATTACACCTGATTAATTAGATTAATTATTCAACACAATGTAAAAATTAGATTAAAAAATTTAATTAAAATTTTTTCTTACTTGAATATAATGTATTAATTTGGTGATGTTAATAAATAATATTTCTTTATATTTGATTTTTTTTCAAATGATCCAAAATACAATAGTAGGACAAAAGGGCACAAAGTTCACCTATTTATGTCATGTTCTAATGAGTTTATTCATAGCCTAGTCTGTTTTTATACAGTCTGTGCAGCTCAGCTTGACAAAAACAACACTGTCATCCATTTAAAGAAATGACTCAGGCAAAAACAGCACATCTACCAAATGCTCTAACCTCTTTTATCACTTTAAATGTCTGATATGTACCAGAGCAATATATGTAAACAATGTATTTTTAAATATTAAAATATCATTTATTTAATACACACGAAATACACAGCTAAAAACAAAAGACAAAATGATTCAATATCAATGAGGTCTTATGACTAATGGAAACAACTACATTTTCACTTTCACAATGTAATTTATGTGAAGAAGATTAATGATAAATTACTCTTAATAAATGTTATACTTTCGTTACTAAATTTCCTTTCTCCTGAAAGGCAAACCAATCTGATGCTGGTAAACATAAGCAGGGCTCGATGAGTTATGTACTGAAATGTAACACTCAGGGTCAGGGGGTTGCTTACTCTGAGCAATACTAATAGTAATGCTGACCCTAGCAAACCGCACTAAAATGAAAACTACATTTAGCAGTCAAAAAAATATCTATCCATCCCCATTTTTCATTGTTTCTCTACATTTACATGCTTCAAAACACTCATATTTCAGTCATTGTGACATGACTGTGATTATACACTCAAAAAAACAAGCTGTCACTGGAGCAGTACCCTTTCAAAAGGTACACTTAATATGCACCTAAAGATACATATTGGTACCAAATGTCTACATATTTGTACCTAAATGGTAGGGTGCCATGTGACAGCTTTCTGACAGTCTAACAAATTAATAAAAAACTCAATAGTCTAAGCACCTAACATCAAGCCACATCTCTGAAAAGTATTAAATGAGATGTATGCCATTTCTATCTATATGATGCCAGGGTTGGGAGTATCCTTAAAATAGGTATTACATGTCTTATCCCTTAAATGTGTCTATGTAGTCATGTGTGCATATTATAGCTTAAGGTAAGCAGTGTTGGTAGTTTTTCTTAGAAAAAAAGCCTTTCTGGGGATCCATTTAAGCACTTCTGTGTACAATGCACATTTTTCAGCTCTGTGGCTGTAATCATGCATATGTAATTGTTCCTGTCCAAATAAACCATTAATACTGTATGGCTACATCATGTAAGATCAGGCTGTTTTATTGAGCTTAAAGAGTATAATAATAAAATCAGTGCACTGTATTGGACACAGTCAATGCTCTGTAACTGCTCTAATTTCCATTAAGCAAAATACAAAAAACAAATGCTGTTTTAACGTTTCAATTCATTAAGATGGGGCGACTGCATCCCTTGGTAAAGTAACGACACCCTAACCACGTACTCAAAGTTTCAGCGTAGCCGAGATTGTGAATACCCGGAAGTGCGTATGATACGCAGGAATCTGTCGTAAAAACGTCCTGGGCTCTGT
Organism: Beaufortia kweichowensis; assembly: GCA_019155185.1. NCBI lineage: Eukaryota > Metazoa > Chordata > Actinopteri > Cypriniformes > Gastromyzontidae > Beaufortia > Beaufortia kweichowensis. Next base: position 5,425,801 of record CM032812.1, on the reverse strand, counting down.
GCTCCGGCGTGAAAGTAGAGAATACGAGCCTGAGTGCTTCAGCTGATCGCATTGGATATTTTCTCCACCGCAAGCGAGCTAATGTTAGCTGCCCCGAGCGGAACACTGGGAGAGATCGGGGGAATCCAGTGGACTTCCGACGCAGGCGATGCTATAATGCAGCTCAAAAATGTACCCGAATAATCGGATGAAAGGCAAACTTTCGAGTTTGGTGTACACGGTGGGCTTACAATAAGGGGTCGTGTGGCTAACGGGGTCCCGAAGGCCGGTGTGGGCTCAGCTGTGCTGGCATGACTCGCAACCCGCTGTCGCACATGCAGCCGAACCGCATCGATTGAAAGCTATTCTGACTGCGTCGATCGCGAGCTCGTTGATGAATATCGTCCGGGGCGCAGTGACTCGTTCATGAGGCGTGTATGGATCCTGCGTACTCAAACTGCACAGTCCCTCAGAGGGAGACCTGAATCTGTGCTGCTCTAGGGTGCAGTGCGCTTCTCCATATATTTGTCTAGCTTGACTGTCACGCTCTTTTCATGTATGGATGGACGTGTGCATGCTTTGACAGTGAGCTGCGTGCATCGTTGCAGTTGGCACAGCGCATCCCAAGGAGGGGCTGTTACTCTAGGAAACATACATCGGATCTATCGAAGCGTTTAATTCGCACAGGCTCCGTTTGTCTGCCTAAGAACATTGCGTAAGGCTGCAGCGTACGCTACGTCTTTTTGAAGGCAATAGGGTGACATTGCAGTCTCTCCTCTCTCTCTCTCTCTCTCTCTCTTTTTTGGAGAGATATATAACGTAAGCTCCTCTCGGTTATATTACGTCTGTCAAAAGGAAGGGAAGGTGGAGCATTGTCCGTCTTACGTGCTGACGCAGTGGGATTTCTACGTGTGGTCGGCGTTTCGCCCCGCCCTTCCCGCGGTGACGGTGATGGGTCGGAAGCGGTGTGTCGGTGCAGATTGTTCGAAGATGGCGGCCGGGTGCTGCGGGGTGAAGAAGCAGAAGTTGTCGGGATCCCCTGGGGCGGGGGGTCCCGGCGGGGCGGGGAGCGGGGTAGCCGGGACCGGACATTGTGGATCGGAATTAGGGATCGGGTCCTCGTCGACTGTTGTGGCCGGGAACGTGAATCGGGTGAACGGCCTGGGGGGTCCGGGGGGTAGTAGTAGCAGCAGTAGCGGCAGCAGCAACACCAATGCTCTGTCCCCAACTCCGGGAGGCTATAACTCAACTGGCCTCTCCCCGAACCTCAGTCCCGGACCTGGCTCGGGAAGCGGAGCCAGAAAAATGGTCGTTTCGGCGGAGATGTGTTGCTTCTGCTTCGACGTGCTTTATTGCCATCTATACGGATACCAGCCTCCTCGAACACCCAGGTTTACAAACGACCCCTAGTAAGTAACAAGATAGCTATTTTTCCTATAAACAGATTTTTTTGTTTTTTGTTACATTAACCCAAAAGTTTCGACTTTTCACGCTCCTTGACGAAGTTCTGCTTCGACAAACCCGGCTAATTCATTCCGGTTAAACGTTTTCCTCTTTATGATAATTACTCGGGTTTTTTGTCTGAGCCAAACGCAATAATTAATGTTTTACCTCGTAACGTTGAAACCAAGATTTTACGATTAAAAACAGGTACTACCAACAAATGAAAAACAGTCGTCCGTGCTTCCAAAACGGACTTGTTTGAGTTTGTTTAAGCGAAATTTAGATAGAATTATTCAATATGCAATCTTTTTAGATTATGTGTATGTGGTTAAATCAAGTTCCTTAAACGTTGGTTTGCAAAGTTTATTTAAAATATAATTTCTTAAGTAACAACGTAAATAAAAAACGATGATTAGTGCACACTTTAATCAGGTATATTAATACACTTCTCCCTGAAAGAGATTAAGTGAGCGTTAATCATGCTAGCTCCACTGTGCTTTATTCAAGCTCTACTGCAAGCTAACACGCTAACCGACGCTAGCCAGGTCAAACACTTAACATTTTCACAGTGAATTTACCTTTCTTTTTACACCCACACCTCAGTTTCATTTGATTGTATTTTACTATATTTCACTTTTTAATTTATATTTTTATATAGACACTGAGTAATGATGCTCTGTCGTCCAAGCTGCTGTCACTGGTTAGCTGAAGTGTGCTAATCGGCTAACAAAGCCCAAGAGTTGTTTACGTTTCTCGCATAGATGGTCATTTTAAGCCTACAGTCTTGTTGTTCATTCATGAAACAGAGTTTGATGGGTAATACGTTAATTTGATCCTAAAACTAGACAACTAAAGATTTATTTCACACATTGTCGGTTAACGCTGATGTTCTTATATTTTGTCACTCCACAAACAATGAATCTTGATTTGTTTCATACGCTGTCAGGTCAGTGTACTTAATAACGATAAGTGAGATTATGTTTAAGCTAAACTTATTGAAATTATTGACTATTTCCTGGAGCCGCAGGACTTATTTTTTTTTTCTGGTTAGTCAGGGGTCGTCGAACTATAGTCAATAACTGAATGCCTTCATTGTATTTCCTCTCTCTTTGCATGCTGATAGTCACATTGCTGATAGTAACATTGCCCCTATATGGACTACAAACACAAAGTAGTATATAGCCTATAAAGACTAATTGTTTGTCTTATTTTTCCCATATTTTTGTTCACTTTCGGCCTCGTTTTTTAGACATGATTTTGTTTTGTTTACACAAGGGTCTTGGGAATTTATGGACTACATATTGGTACACATAAGCATTATCAATAGAGGTTATTTCTCATAAATTGTCAGAGCTTATTCTCAAAATAAGTCAATATGTTGGTAAATAGTGAGATAGACTGACTATTCGGTGTAAACACACATGGATTGCAGTGTTGTTGTGTTTTTTCGGGTGACAAACTAGCATTCCTTAATGAAAATCCAGCCAAGATGTGCTGACCTTTGTTGCCATGTCTAATGTTATCCCTTGAGACACTCAAGTGTTTAACTTAATTTAGCAGCTTTTGAAGCTTCCCACTGCACACAGAGGATCTTTCAAGGACCTTAAAGTGACTGCATTGAACCAAATTGCTTTGGTTTTACATGCCACTTTACGACTGAAAGAGCAGCACAAACTGCTCTTGAGGGATAGCTGTGGGTTGCAGTCAGAGGGTCCACAGTGAACTCGATGAGACACTCCTGAAAGCTCCTCTCCTTGGCTTGTCATTGGGGATGTTCTCTTTGAAACAACAGCGCGAGTGTGAATTGGAGTCATCCTGCACTGTTGTGCCTCTGAGCAAATGGCTCTTCACATGTTTTTTTTTGTCAAATCTAAATGCATTGTATCAAAACATGTATTTTGTGGCTGGTTTTTAATTTGATTTAGGACTAACATTTCCAAGAGTTAAAATGCTTTTGACAGTCCTTTTCAAAGCAGCCACAGATTTTTTAGGAATATTAAAGCTAAAATAAGAGATGTGAACTGGTCAGTCTATTCCTGTCATGTACCTGACATTTATCCATAGAAACTGAGTTGCCCTAAAAATGATTCATTGGCTGATGTTTGCATATTGAAATCTTGTCAGCTGGAGTGATTTATCTTGTGTTATAGTCCTGAGTGTGCAGAACGGGTAGGGCTAATTGATTCAAGACTTTACAGCATATTAATTGTAAGGTTACATGCAAACACACACAGGGAGTATATTGAAGTGTATTTTTGTTCTGCAGCTCTGCTGGAGTGTTTCTGAGTAACTGTCACTGATCCTGCTGCTAACTCTTGTTGTTTCCAGGACACCAGTGGCCTCGGTCTGAAAATGTTTATTTCACGCTGATTTCTATGAAATTATGGCCTCAGATGCTGTCTTTTGTCTCTGTCAGCCCATGGCTGTCATTGCATGGCTGTGTGCTTATGTAGTGCATTTTTTTAAACAAAGGCAGCCATAACTTGGTACTTAATAGCCATTTAGATAATGAATCATTTTATACTGCGTTCAGTGCCCATAACAAACTGTTGTAAAAAGGCAATGTCATTTAAGGTCAGACAACAGAGGAGTAATATAAAAAAATAGATTTTGTAAAGGCCGCACATGTGAAAGGGTGTAAACCTGTTTTTCTACTGAAAGATATGCATTAAGAGAATTTATTAATTGAAACAATAAAAACATAGTCAGCATGATTCTCATGCACAGTTAGAGAACCAGATCATCACAACAACATTAGGTTTAAGGTGGTTCCTGTACAGTTATTGTATGTTTTGAGTCACAGGCATTAGGTTAATTAAACGTTATGAAAATAATTTGGTTCCCACAATTAAATACATTTTCAAACTCCTTCTGTATTCCTAAGCCTTGTCTAACCACCAATCAAACTGAACAGGCCGCAATTGTTTGGTATAAGATCCAGTTTAACTTCAGAGGAGGGAGCGGATGGTATTAGTGGAATTTCATGGTATTCTAATTTAGGGCACAAAAACAGCAATTTTCATTCCTTGTAATTTGTCTCCCTCTTCCTCCATCAAAACATAAACATGGATAATTTTTTAAGCTTTGTTTCTCAGTAAATGTCCAATGAATGAATGTTTTTCTGTCTATACTCTCTCTTGGAGTCAAACAGAAAGGCAGGAATCCATTGGCTACGAAATGGTCATGTGAGCAGTGTCTCAGTTTACTCACACAGGGATTTCTTGAATTAGCTGTCTATTTATAGATTTCTAAAGAGAAGCTGGAAGCTGTTCATCCACTAAGGTAGTTTTCGTGTATGTCCCATCACTCACTTCTCAGGTTTGTTTTACAAAATGAAATCCTGTGGATCCCGAATGGGAATGTACATGAATGTGGTGGTGAGATGTTTAAAGCCCATGTTCTGTGGTCTCGCACAGCCGTGGGTTGTTTTCTCCTGATTTTCAGAAGGAGGAGAGAGTCTGAAATGAGGAGATTGTTTATGCAGGCTTTCCAGACTTGCAGTGGAAATGAAAGAAGAATGCAATCTTCCAACCCCCCCAGTTTGTGTTAATTTAAGAGATCCAAGTGGGAGAGAAAAACAGTTTGAAATACAAACCCTCTGTGGGGTTAAATATTAGTCCCATATCCCCTTGTAGACGAATGGAAAATGCAGTCATGCTTAATAAAAACATGTTTGTAGAGGCAAACCTACAGCTGTAATATACCGAAGGGCTTTAATGCAACTGATTTTAGCGACATAAGCTCAAATTCAAGTGCTGTTGTATTCCAGAATGTGTCAGATGAGCAACAATTATAACAAAGCACAAATACATGACTTGGTTAGTGATGCCGGCTTGTGCATTCGGTGAAACTGATTATTTATTATTATTTATTACTCACACAACGTATGTTTGTGTACTTATGTTTTGGTTAGTGTAACTGGTAGTGTAGTGTTGTACAGGTCTTTTGCTTTGTGTCGAATATTATTCAACACTTAATTTGCTCAGTAATGTACTGTTAAAGCTCAGGACGAGCAGGAGGAAGTGCTGTTCAGAGCGGCTTTGATGCAACCTAATCTTTTTATCCATTTGATGTGTCCACTGTCTCTGGATTTAAGGGTCAGGAAAAAAGCCCGATGCTGGGAAATGTGACTGAAAATGCAGATGACAGATGAAGGGGTTTGGCTCGCCATTTTGGCTCTCTTGCCATTTTTCCATGTATCAATTACATGAATACATGCAATACATACAATGATTTTTCAACTGGTGTTGTCCTGTATACTTATTAAATGTTTTTGTTCCCAGAACCATCCCTGTTCTATTGAGATAGCTGTAGAAGCTCTCTGTCATTGTGTGATTGTATCACCTGCTGGTAACTTGCATATATAAATGACTGCCATTGTCAGTTTCTTGCTGGCCCAGGGACTCAATACAAAAATAAATTACCATCATGATCAACTGATCTTAAACTTGTGCTTTCAGCAGTGTCCTTAATTTTCTGTCATGAAAGCTGTTAAATATTGACAGAGACCGCAGGCCATGTATTTGTAATCCTTGTTCTCGCTGTAATGCTTCACATAAGATTGAAAGCTAAGAAATCTTGCCCAGGATTGTCATGGTAAATTAATTACAGATTAAGTTACATCACTTGTTGTACGGTTAGTAGATGGAGAACTACCAAATTTTAGGTAATAAATAGCTCTTAGGTGTCTTACGACAGTATCTGTATATGATTTTCTTTATTCAGTTGAACGCAAACTGTATTAAAATATTATTAAATATTTAATATGTATTTTATATTTTATACATTGTTAATATATTTTTATCTGCAAGTGTGATTACACAGTAATAACTTTATTAGTCATTGCATTGAATGTGTCAATGGAATATTGATCAATGCAGTATTTACTTTTTGAAAACCCATTGCTGTCACATGAATAAATTGATCATAATTAATAACTATTTTTCGCAGCATCCATGATAATTCTCCACTTTTCTTTGTCCATCTGGGTTTCATTTATAAATAAATTTGATGTTCTCAGAGAGAGTTTCAGTCTGATTTCCTCCAGAACTATTAAGAATTTAAGCAGGGGAGATGTGAAAATTAGTCTTTCAGTCCACGGTTCATTTTAATTAAATGTATTTTAATATGCTAAATAATATATATTATAAGTTAAAATCTGCACATTTGTTTTAATGCTGAAGTGCCTTTTCCATAGATACCTTTCTTTTATCTTCGTATGTTTTGATAATGGACTGACTTGAACAATTCACATGTTTCCAAGAGATCCAAAACCTTTACATGCACATTATGAAGTGCCTCATAATGAAAAACAGCAAATCATGAGTCATGAGCCAAACTTAATTATTTCAACATCATAAAACCACTGAATATTCCTACCGCCACTGAGGCTGTGTACCCATGTTCTGCTTTGCATGAAAGGCAACATGGGAAAGCCGATAGTCTTGTTTGATCAATATCAGGTCTCAAAACTCGGTCAGCTTGAGTCTATGCCACTGTAACCTATATATCCTTAAAAAAGCCAGTTTCATGACTATAGCTTTTGTGTATTGTCTGTTTCGGTTCTCACACTGTAAAGCTGTATACATTGTTCATCACAGTTTCATATTATCCAACAAAGCTATAGACTGTTGAGTCATGCTTAATAGACCAGGAAAAAAACTGATCCCTGAATACTGGGGTGCGGTGCGAAAGCATATTTAATGAAAAACTGTCTAACTTTCTGTTCGATAATGTACTGAATGTACTTGGCAGGCTTAATGCAGAAGCAATTGTAAACATATAAATGTAGGCTTTCCCCATCCACAGTAATAGAGAAAACGCCCCCTTTTATTAGTTGGTTGCCATGATAACTAAGTGCCTGGGTTTTTTAAGGGTCATTATTAAATTGTCCTTACCCTGGTATTAATCCCCAAGACATGATGCTCGACTGTTATTAATGACTTTGTCTAAATGCCTCTAGCGAAGGCTTTTCTGATACGCTTGAGAATATAAATCACTCTGATGGGGAATTTTGCCACTTTTGTTGGTGCAGCACAGCTAGATATAAAATGCAGTAATGCAAATGTCAAGGACACGAGGTTAGAGATCCTTTAGGATTATTGTTAAAAATGAGGCCATAGGTTAGAGTGTCTACCAGGTCAGTAAGTGAGGGTTACATGCCATCGTTTTTGGATGTCATTCTGATTTAAACTTTGCATTGTCCTACTATCTAGAAATGCTTTTTAGTAATTTCCATTGTGAGGCTTTAATTCTATGGATAAAGACACCTGAAATCATTTTGTTGTTGCATTTACACAGCCCATTCTTCAGTTTCCAAAATAAAACCAAAGTTTGATCTGCTTCAGCTGAAATAACGAACCCGTCGACCTATTTTGCAAGCAACTCGTTTTCTATGAACCTCATCTCTGCAGGGTTGAAGCTGTCACGCTGCCAGTCGTGCTCCAGTTAAAATTTGAGCAGCTTTGTTCAAAGGGTCAATGGGTTTCTTACTGTAGAGATCAGGGAGTGTTTCTGCCATCCGTGTATAGGTTTACCTTCCACACCCATTTGTTTTCTGAAAGATTTATTACCGGACTCATAATGGCCTGTGAAGCCCTTGTCCGTCTCATTTGTAGATGCTTTCTGCGCTAGATTAAAAGCTATTAATCTTACAGAGGCCACTGCGGGCCCTTCGCCCCCCTGTGAAAAGATCGGGATAGGATCTCTGTGACATGTTAGTTATGGCCTGTTGGTTTGTAGGGGCGCAATAAATGCTGATGAGACACAATCCTGAGGAATGACCTCTCACCCTTGCGCCATATTTTGCAGCAGCTGTTGATGGTGTCAACATTTACTTTTAGGGATACTATCTCCCAACCATAAAGCTCAAACATACTTTTTGCAGGCATGGAGAATTAAAGACATAGTTCACCCAAAAATTAAAACTCTTTATTATTTACTCACCCTCATGTCATGTCAAACCTGTATAACTTTCTTGCTTCAGCAGAACACAGAAAAAGATATTTTGCAAAACGCTGGTTACCGGCACCCATTCATTTTCATAGTATGAACACAAGGTACAATGGAAGTCAGTAGGTGCCGGTAACCAGCGTTTTGCAAAATATCTTTTTCTGTGTTCCACAAAACAAATAATATATACAGTGTTTGAATGACACAAGGGATTAAAAATTATGAAACAATTTTTTTGGGTGAACTATCCCTTTAACACCCTAGCAACATCACCAACAACATCCTTCATGTATCATGACTATGACGTCAAGCCACACTCACATAGAAATGAAACTCTAGTCTAGTTTACATCATCATCATCATCATCATCACACATCTCTCCCTCTTTCCACCCTTTTCTGTCAGTGAGTCAATCCCAAACGCTTTCAGAATATAAACTGCTAGTGTAAATACAGGGCGTGTTGACTTCTAACTTCTAAATTGATGGAACTTGGATGTAAAAAATGGAAGACTCTGTGTAAAATGTCATGGCTATTCTCTTTCAGTATCCATCTTTCCTTTTTCAGCATTATGCTCTTTTAAATATGCATGAAATACAAGACAAGGGCAACAGAAAGACAACACTGCTAATAATAGATATCAGATGACTTCAGTTTTTTTAAATTATTATTAGTTTACATTTTTTATTTGGTACAGTTGGTCTAAATAAAAGATTATGTGCGCTCAAAAATGGGAGCTCAGCAAATTCTCACTGAATTCACAATAAGTGCATACACACACAAATTTGCTTTTACCTGAGATCTGCAGTATTCTAAATAATGTGTCTTTATTTACCTCACCTGTGCTTTTATTCATCACCCTCAACATCTTCAAAACCAAGTGTACTCTTCTTAATACCAGTTAAAACGCAATGAACATTCTTTATATAAACCAAGGCCACACATAATCGGTTGCTTTAAAACTGTAAGTGATTTCCTGTAAGAGGTCTCTCTTCATTTCCTTGGTATCTCGACCTATTAAGCAAGAAATTAATTAAATGTCATCTGTTCTGTAACAGATTTTGCTCTTAGTCCTCATGTGGTGTGTTAAGCCCTGCTTTTTATATGAGTTTATTGAGATCTGAATAGACTCAGGCTTTTAGATGAATTAGGCTGCCGTTCTGAGTGATGATCTCAAATAAAGTTCTTTTTGCAGGTACACATTGTATTTGCTTTAAAATTTCCACGTTTTTCATTCCCCTTTCGCTGTTGCTTGTGTAAGCTGTTATCGTACCAATGCTAATGTGTTGTTTTTTCCCAACAGCCCACTGTTCGTCACTTGGAAAATCGGCCGGGACAAGCGGTTGAGGGGTTGTATAGGTACATTTTCTGCCATGAACCTGCACTCAGGACTCAGGGAGTACACCCTTACCAGGTATGCCAAGTCTTGGTATATTCTGTTTGTTCATGTGATCATTTGTTGGTTCTGAAAATGTTATGTTTGACTACATGCAGTGGCAATATTATTTCTTCAAAATTATTGCTCATTACCCTTCAAGACCACAAGAAGACCGCATCTCTATCAGTTCTCATTAAACTTTGTGAAGTTGTGACCTTGCTCTCATGCTAGGCATCCATCTGTAGAAGTGTAGGCACATCCTTCCCTCAGCAGGGATGGAGATACCACAGCACACGCTTGGGTCTTGGCTCAGCTCGACCAGCTATCTGCTGCCAAATTCCCATTCTCTATCCTCTCATTACCTTTGAAGCAGTTTATATATAATCCATAACAATATTATTAACCTTCAGGGTTGAGTTTGTGAATTTGTTTTATAAGTATTTGCTGTGGTCTAGCAAAACAATGTTGAAAACTCAACAGAACAAGGCAGTTTTGGTGTGGACTGAAGGGGCTGTTAAAGGGTCTGGACTTTTGTTGGGGCTGTGTCTTTCAACAGATCTTTTCTGTTGTCGCTGTTTCTACTGCAACATTAATAATAATTTCTATAGATTTCTTGTAGATTCATTATGGAGTTTTGCTGAAGCACATACTAAATTGTGATACAAAAAATTCTGATATGTATTATGATATTAATTTTGTTTTATTTACAAACTCTTTATTGCTATTGGTTTTGCTGCCAACATGTTAACATATGTATAGTTTTAGTAATTTGTTTTGTTTATTTTGTACATTTATTGCTAAAGCTTTCTCCTAAAGTTTAGCTTTGTTATGAATTTTAATAGTATGTAAAAAAATAGAATTTCGGTGACAAGACCTATAGTATTTATATTTACATATGACACGTTCAATTAAACCTCAGTTGTTGTATGTACAACAAAAAAAGTTGTTAATTGTTAATGGTTTGGAAAGTAATTTTTATCCAAGTGATTTATTTGTAGGTAATTTCATTTTCTTTTGTAGCTGTTCGGTTTAAAGTTATCAAGCAGATGATTCTGGAATGTTTATAAAGAAAAAGTCCCCAGCATTCTTCCACCACTTTTAAATTCACAGCTCCGATTTTTTGTGTTTTGTAGATGATGTTGTAGTCTTACAGCAGACAGTCGTTAATGAGAAAGAAGAAGGTGTGAAGAAGCAGCTGGTGTTTCTTTTACCAGTTTTCTGTTTCGGATGAATCAATAGGCCACACTCGACGTTTCCCAGTCTCTGTGACTGTCAGCGTAAAAGTGAATGCTACAGCAGGCCCGACCTTAAAAACACACATGGATAACAGCAGAGGAGAGTGTGAGGGGCGGCAGGAGGATTGGGCATGTTTTCTGGCTGTCAGCTGCTGACACTCCCCTTGAGATGTCCTGTCATATTTTCTACTGTGTTAACGCAAACATGAAAGGGATTTTGTTGCGTGGATGAGGAATGGAGAGAAAAACAATGGAAAATGTATTGTGCTTTGTGGTGTAATGTTGCTCCATTGTCAAAGTGGTCTAGTGTTTGCTTTTGTTTCATCCACTGTGGCAGCGGATTCAGTGCCTTCGCTGTTGTTTGTCATGCAGACGTTTCGTAGGGTCACGTAAGGAAACGGACCAAACGCGGGTGAAGCCAGGTGGACAGGAAAAAATATGGTTATTAAGAGGAAAGGCTCTTGAAACCGAGCGTCTCGCGCACAGACATCTGGAACAGCTGTTCCTATTGGCCGGGAGTTTCAGCAATTGTTGGCGTCTCATTGGCAGATTCTGTTGCTAGGCTGATTTCTTACTGTGGCCTAAAGGGTCGGCTCTGAAGCTTTTGGTTTTTTATCTTATGAAAAAAGAAATTTGTTTCAGTTTGATCTGTTCATTTTAAGCTGAATCAGAGAAATACAATAAATTACAGCAAGTTAATTCACCATAGACAATAAATTTGGATTATGTTTGGCGTGGCCAGATGGCCTGTGGAAAAACGCACCTGTGCATCTTGCTTTGCAATATGTGTGAAATTTTAAATTCATTTAGTCTTGTGTGTTTTTGTTAGATTGGATAATAACATGCAGGCAAGAATGTATTGGGATAGAATGAGAACAGGATAGGAAATAACAGACAGGAGAATTAACTTTTTGTTGATGTTGCCAATGACCTTATGCATTAGCTATTGGCTGTAAGACTGTAAGAGTATTTATTAACGTTATTCAGAAAACAAATAGATTTTTAATAGTTCAGTTATTAAGTGACAGTATTTATAGATGCCTAATACAAATGGCTATTGACTATTCTTTTTCAATTTTAGGCAATGCATTATGTTCTAATAGTGGCCAAAATGGTGTTAACTTTGTATTTACTTGACTAAGCAATTTTTCTTCATTGGTTGGCCCCAACAGAATGTACTTTTTTTTTAACAATGGTCCTTGTGTCATGAGTATTGGTGCTACCACTTTATCACCGTTTTGACAGAATTCATTGTTTTATAAGTGGCCATTGAGATTTTTGATTGTCAGTAACATTATCTAGAAATTAGGTTTACCAACTGCCAAAATATAAACAACAATGATTTTGTGTAATGGTGTAATGATATAAAATAATGCCACATGTGCATGGTTGTTAGCCTTGATAGAATAATCTGACAAAGACTACATTTCAGTCAATTACTCGGGCTGGCCAGTGTACTCTAGTTTTCTTCACTAGAAACATTCAGTCAATAAAAATTTGAAAGGTCCATATTTTCCCATATTTTCCCAAGCACTGCTGGATATTTTGGGTTGCAGGCATTTGTCAGGGAAGGTTTTGTTTTTATATCCCACATTCCTTTTGCCTAAATATGCCAAATATGCCCCAGGCTTACCAGAAAAGTCACAAAAAGTCCACGCTGTTTAAAACAAATGGAGTGATTCAAGTATTATAGTTTAAGTAACATTATTTTACTTTTGAGCTTATCTGTTGGATAAATGCCTGAAATTTGCAGCCAGGAATTTAGGAGCCAGATATCTTGATGGAAACTGTTAAAACAACACAGTCATTGTGTGTACATTGTGTGTGTCATATTGTGTTGTACAAAGGGGGTATTGCTTGTTTAAATCTTTGCTGCTGTTCTTCAAATAATCTTCTCTTAGTGGGTAAAATGGCACGGCACCTTGTTTGATTTATGACTTTAGTATTACTTGTATGTATTCAAAACTTGTTATTGGCCACTACTGCTCATACTTGCAAACCCCTCAAACCAAGTATTAAAATGTAGTGCATAACTCATCCAGAACCATTTGTGGTATAGACAAAACGTTAGCCTATACTTTAAATTATGCAGCTTGTTGAACAGAGGTGTGATGTTACTTTCCAAAGTAATCATTTATAATTTACACCTATAATCCAAAACCTTACACCTTGGATCTAATTTAGGGAGCAGACCTTAGAGCAGGCTTAATGGACTTGGGTAATAAGCCGCCACCTAGCAACACCCTGGCAACCACCCATAACACCCTTGGCATCATGGCAGCAACTATGTAGTCAAGTGCCGCTGTCATTAATTCTTGAGAAAATTAAAAAAAAAAGTATAGTTCTGGTTGTTAGTTTCAGGTGGGACTGTTTACCTGTGCATATATCTAGAACTTCGTCTAGACGTTGCCTGGATGTAAAGCACCTGCCAAAGTTCAATACTGTTTGAGCATCAAGTTGACAAATGGGCCTCAGAAGTCATCCTAAATCAAGATGTACCGGAGAGCCGTGCTGTCAGCTTAACACTTTTCACATTGTTCCCAGTGTTTTATTGCACACGCTGCTAGAGGAATTGTCGAGCTTTAATCAGCTTAATTGCTTCTCAGGGGAAAGGAGATAGTAATTAAGAACAAACGAGTAATGATGCACTCTTATAGTCCATTTACACAGGACGCGTTCTTGCAAAACAGCTAGACCGAGTGCAGTAGTTTAGTTTAAGTCTTGCTTTTGTTTTTGTGGTCTATTGGAATAGATTTTTGTAATTAAATGTAAAAGAAACACTATTTTTTTTAACATATGTTTTAGCTCCTTTTTCAGATCATTAAAATGTAGGCGAACAAGTAGATTGACTTGGACAGGTATGACTTAAAGATGTTTTGCATGTTCTATTTTGTAATTAACAAAAATTTTGTAACAAAATAGCTTTCACAGTCCTCGACTAGAACACACCTTTAGTTCTCTAAAGGACGGGTGTTGTCGAATCTTTGACATCAAAAAATCAAAACAGTCATGAAAATGAAAACTACATTAAGATTTGTCGGTCTTAAAAAGGCAGAATAAAAGGGTTTTGATCTGTCATGGTGACAACACACGGCTCAACCACACCTCTCTCCTTTTTTGCTCATGCGTTGGGTGAGAGTTATTTGATTGAGGAATATAGTGATGTGTACATTCTTGGAAGATGCGTGTTATAGTCTCAATGGGGCTTACGTTTGTAGTTCTGAAAAATAGTTTCTGTAAAGTCTGTATTTGATATCAGCAATACTGCAAAAGACTGTTTTTGTTACATTTTGAATGACATCACAGAGACTCGAGTCAGATCTCTGATGACCTCAGGTCTTCACGATGCTGACAAAATGGCTGCCGTGGGAACAACCACCTCTTCCACTGATTGTTGGTCTTTTTGAGAGTTGATGGATTTTCTTTTTCTGAGATGTTGTATTGCCTTCCCTCATGTGTCTGCCAGTTTGTGTGGGTGTGTTTCTGCTCCACCATATTCAGTCTCATGAATCATCTGTCTGTCCTCAGATAGTGGTGGTTACCTATAGTCTCACTCATTGTGTGTGTCTGCAGAAAGTTGGGATGTACTACAAGAAATCAAAATGTATTTATTTATTGTTTAGCACACTAAATCTGAGCATTTCATCCATGCAAATCGATCCCACAAAAATATTTTGTAGTTCTTGATTCTGCAAGTTTCACCTGGAAATTAAATGCAACACTGAAGAAAAGTTTGTCATAATTTCTAGTTCACACTGCCTTTAATAACCAACATAAGTTCATATAAGCAAGCAAGTGATATATTGGAATGCACCAGTAATTGTTTAAGATTGATATTGGTTAAAAAAATCCTATTTTTGCATCCCTTGTAATTATTAAGCAGATGTATTTTATGCTTAGCAAACAATGTTAAGTAAGAGTCCTTAAAAATAAACCGAGAAAGCACTAAAGAACCTGGAGGGCATAACAAGAATGTTGGCACAGCGTGACCTGCTGTGTTAACACATAAGGAACAGTTTGTCTCAAAATTGGCCGTGTCTTGTACTGACCTTTTGTGTCTATGTGTTTATACCCTTTAATAACACAGAACTCTAATAAGATTAAAGAGTTCATCCTTTATGCATTTACATACCAAAGTCCCAAATAGACTTTAAAGTGTAAGACCTAATAAAACATCAAGGCTCACTATTTAGTCTACAAAAATAAGTCAAAATGTTAGCTTGTTATTATTATTATTATTGACATTATTTGATGTCACTTTGTGTCCTTAAAATTAGTAACTGTTTTATAAAAGCAGTAGGACACTTACAGACATACTGTATTGTAAATATAACTATTGACACATGCTTATGTCAGTTGTAATGTGACGTAATGATGTATTGTCAAATGAATGATATGTCCTTAAATATATATTGCACAGACTGACATAAAAGTCTGATGATGTTGCCTTGTCTGGCTTGTCTTTGCAACAATTGTGTAAAGGATGAAAAAAAAGGTTTTTGTTATTGATTATGTATGTCATTGCGGCAAATAGTAGATAAATTATTTGTTTTCTTAATGCCTAAAAATGTATTTTATGTTTTACAAGGGAATAAATGTAATTAAGCTCCATGACTAATATTACAAATGTGCTTTATTATTCATGCTGACTTGCAGTTTTGCATCCAAGAACAGATGCAAATCTTGTTTCACGTTCCAAGTTTTGCTCATAAATGTATTTATTTGTGTAGCGCTGCACTAGTTTTTTAACTCCTTTCAAGTTAGACCTTTTGTTAATGCTTTTGCTTTTTTACAATTGTTAAAAACACAGCAGATTTAGGAATTGAGTGTCTTAGCAAAGAAAATTTTATAATCATATATGCATGAATGTGTATAGTGCCCCTTTGAAACGCAATATAAACCCTAAATTGTGTTTATATAACATTACTTTATTAGCAAGTTATTGCACTAAAATGTAATAGTAAATATATTTAAGACGTGCAATTATTCTGTTTGACAGTTTTATTCTGCAACGGTCCCACTCCCATCACATGCCTTCTGTTGTTTCACTATTGAACCAATCCATTACAGCTCTTTCATTTACATTTTCATCAACCTCTTTCACGGATTATTACAGATCTATGAAGCAGTTATGCGTAAAATAGACCCTCTGTTCCATAAACCTCTTGCTTTTTTCCAGTAATAAATTGGGCTGCAATGGTGATAATAATACACAGTAACTGATTCAATCTAGAATCAGTGTTTTCATAGTTGAGCTGAAGCTTTATATAAAGATTGTGTTGTGCTGCTGTTCTTTCATCACAATCGCCATTTTTTTCCACGTGCTCCGTGTGCTGAGAATGACAGAAATTGCTTTTGACAGAACACAACACAATTGAGCTACGGCTGTCATGTGTCGGCACTTTATACACATGCACGCGACGCCCATTCAGTGCCGGACTGTGACTCTGTGCCCCGTCAAATCTCTTTCGTTATCGTGCCATCGTAGTTGGCCTCAGATAGTGAAGTCAATAATTGCAAAGGATCATTGGTCTGGTGATGTAAGGCATACCCAGAGAGGACAAGCCCAATCATCTCGCCTGATCATCAGACTGGAGAGAAACCTCTGTAGATCATATCTGGGATAACACAGTGATAACACTGTTTGGAGCGTCTCTTGAGATACGGCCTGTGGAGTAAAGGTCCTGAAGGGTTACATCGGCTGACAGTAGCTCTATGCAGACAGCTGCTGTCGTTGATTGTCATTTATATTCAGCTGGGATTTCACCAAACACTGCGTTTACAATATTTTACTGCAAATAAAATGCAACTGCCTGTTTATGAACAGTTAGAAGGTCAAAAAAGGCTTGTCAACTTTTTAAAGGAAGTCCAATTGCTTTCTGTGCCTTTTGATGTTGAAAACTGTGCATCCAATAAAATTTAAATTTTTACTTTTATATGTTGTTTGAACATAAATGTGTGTCGGTAGTGTCTATCTATTGTGATAAAAATGTGGTCTTGGTATTGTGTCGTTAGAATTTTGAGAGATCTGTTATTTGACTTCCTTTGACAATCCATGTAAAGATAATTATGTAAAGTAACCCCAATTTTGTGTTTCAAACAAAGATGGTGATATAGAGGCAAAACTAATAGATTGCAGCTTTTAACCAGCTATAGTGGTTAAAATGATCCTGAAAATAATTTGATTAAAACCCACTGGGTGTGACATTAGTGTTTACGTAAACCTTATGTCATTGATTATATATTAATAAAACAAATTTATATTCTGCTTGTCATCGTGCTCAGAAATGTACGTACACGTGACAGCCGAAGGCTTTGGATTATCTAAATGAATGGCTTCTTAATTACTTTCTGATTTTGCTGCCACTGTGCCTAATGGCTTCATTACTTTCAACAGTTTTAAGGATTGTCATCTTGAAATAATTCATTTCTGAAGGGAAAAGACATCACCTCATTTGTATTTTATGAGATTACCATCTGTTTGGCCGCAGTTTGAGATGTGTCTGTTCAAGATTAAAAACTGATGTGGCTTTAGATTATGATTTGGTGCAAAACTATGCTGAAGTCATTTTTGTAAATGAAATGCAGTCTGAGGCTAAAACCGTGTTGAAATGTTAATTGTACTGACAGGATTGTCGATTTGTCTGAAGTCTTTTTCCTGTTTTTTCCCACAGTGCCCTTAAAGACAGCCGCTTTCCCCCCATGACGAGGGACGAGCTGCCGCGCCTCTTCTGCTCAGTGTCTCTGCTCACCAACTTTGAGGACGTTGGTGATTATCTAGACTGGGAGGTAAAAGCGCAAAAGCACATGTTGTTCATTAATAATACACTAGTGCTCAGTAAACGATCAATTATTTATATATTTTAAACAAATCTTTGTATATTTTCATTTTTGTTTTCAATTTTGGTTGTGTGACACTTAAAGGTGTTCATACCAAGACTAATTTAATTTTCAGTTCAATTCGTTTACTCCTCTTATAAAAATGAACCATGTTTTTTTTACACTACAAGTAATGTGACTTTATTTTTCAACAATATCAACTATGGTAAGTGTAAGGTAATGGAAAATTATAGTTGAACTAAGGGTAATTTTCGTAAGCATCCATCACTTTGAGGTTGTAAGGTTTCTTTGTCTGGTTTTTGAGGTAGTATTTCCCTCAGACTGCTGTAATTCACACGGCAGCTCAGTCTGGAACCCTCACGACACCATCAGAGACGAGGCTTTTTCAAGATCTCTTCGCATACCCGTGAGAAACGCTCCCCTCACCTTGCGGTTCGTCGAATGTTCTGACAGCCGCAGCCCGTCGTCGGGCAGCTTACAAATTGCACATCTGAGGAAGAGAGAGAGAGTAGAGCAGTGCGGCATCAGCCACTCGTTGTGTGCGCTCGCATTCAAATGAACCGCAGCCCCGCTGAATTAGCCTGGCATCGTGCCACGGAGTCTCTGATGCAGGGCGCGCACACACACACGCTTGTCCTCAGTGAACCGGTGCTGCACGGACAGAAATGCACCCTGGGTGAGGAACGTCGACGTCATGCGTCTGTGTTTGCGTGTCCTGCAGGTAGCAGTCACTGATCTCTCGTCGCATTCTTTTCTGCATTCTTTCCCCATCTGTTCACAAAGATGCCTATTGTGTCAGATCCTGGAAATTAGATCAAAAGTCTTATGTTGCTTCATTCCACTTTTGTCAACAGTGACCCAGTTCTGTAACGAGACCGTGTTTATACATAACAAATCTGAAGGCTGAGTATATATAGGAAACAGAATGTAGCTCTCCTTTAGGAATCCTCATCAGTGATAAGCGTTACTATTACCATCATTCATTATTTCACTTTTTTCCTCTTATAACTTTGGTGTAAAACCTTTTTTTTTTTTAGTAAAACTGGTATTAAAATATCACAATACAGTCAATCTTAAGACATACTGTTTACATCATGGTGACAGTGTTGGACATGCAAGCACCAATTTCTGTAAAAAAATCTAATAAAAAAATAGTTTTTGCACATTTTTGAACTTTGGCACATATCTTGTCTTGCAACAATTTTGACTTGAAGCCTATCATAGAGACCTTGGGCTGGACTTACCTACGTTGTTAGATATATCAACCAGATAAAGTTAAAATGTAAAATCTATTTTAGTCATAGTCGTACACTTAATACTAAATACTTAATACAGTCTGTGACATCTTTTAAAACTTCCAGTAATGATCTACAAATGTAAAACATTCAGCTTTGTCATTCAGTTCTCCAGTTCCTGCCTCTCCCTTTTATTTCCTGTTATAGAGAAGTGTAAAAAGTGTTTTTTCTCAAGAGGCTGTTCATATGATTATAACGTCACTGTCAGCATCAGTATCCGTTGTGCGCAGATCAAATAGATAAGAGGACTATATTTTCAAAACATCTGTTGTCTTTTATTCCTAGGTGGGTGTTCACGGCATTAGGATAGAATTTTTTAATGAAAAAGGATCAAAGCGCACCGCCACCTACCTGCCAGAGGTTGCGAAGGAGCAAGGTGAGAAATATCACATCGTCTGTGAATTATGTTTGTGATCGTAAACCAAGAATCAAGACCAAAACTAAACCTCAGTAAATATCACAAGTCATTATTTCATTTCTTTCCAGGATGGGACCACATTCAGACCATAGATTCCTTACTTAGAAAGGGAGGTTACAAAGCTCCTATCACAAATGACTTCAGGAAGACTATTAAGTTGACCAGGTAAGATTGTCAACATCTTTTAAACAATTACTTGTTTCTAGTCTACAGTCAGATTCACTCATTTTATTTATAGCAGCTCTCTCTAAATGATAATGAACTGCGCACTTGTACATATGTGTAAAAGGTAATTGGCGAATTGTGTCTCTTCTAATTTTTTATGTTCTTTTGTCATCTTATCCTTATGACTAACAGATACCCACACGTTGATTGACATGATGACATCAAACATGTTTGTGTGTAACTGTTACTTATCTACAACTGTTATTTTATTGTCATAAGCACTGTTAAATTACTGTGTATAGTGTTCTTACTTAATGGAGTTAAAAAACAAAATAAATAAATAAATGTAAAGTATTGGATTCGTAGTGGTCTAGCGCCTCTGAATATTAGCCTTATCGATATGGAAGTTAACATGTACCAGTAGGGATGATATAATCTGACATGATCAGATTTTCTGACAAAAGTCTGACAGCTGAATTTAGTTTATGTAGTTTATGAGGACAGCAGGGCGTCCAGCAAACAGTGCATTAGAATAATGAAGTTTTAAGGCCTTTCTTCATCATGAACAGAGAGGATATTCCAAAATGTATTATTATGTTGCTCCTGTAGCTATAGTTTTAGATTCTATATGAAATGTATTTCATATAGTTCAAGTCCATATTCCTCATAAATGGGTACATGAATATTAAAATTTTATGACTATTTTATGTTCTTTGAAGAGTCATCTCTTCTCCATTTGTTGGGTATTATTGCTTCCGGTTTGTGTAATTTTAATTCACAGAAATCCTACAAAGTATGTTGCCGCTCAAAAACGTGTCCTTTTTTGTCACATCCATAACGCAAAGTAGATAACTCGTGTCCCTTTTACTGTCATGATAAAGATGGGCAGTTTGTAAACTGTTATACTGTGTTATGGTCTGTGGAGATTAAACCTCAACTGTCTCCCACTGACACTTCCCTCCTTCTCCCCCGTCGTTTTAGGTACCGTAGTGAAAAGATGACTATGAGCTACGCAGAATACATCGCCCATCGCCAGCATCATCACTACCAGAACGGCATCGGGCACCCTCTCCCACCATACAACCATTATTCCTGACAGCGAGCCGCATGACCAGTCACTGGACCTCTCCGCGGACCTCTTCCCGGGAGAGCCCGCCCCCTCGTGGTCTAGCTATCTGTACTACTGTACCATTTTATGATGATAGTTTCCGTTGCCATGTCGGCAGTCAGATGACGGCATGGCAGCGGGTGGCAAATAAGCATTAAGTGATTTTGAAGCGAAAATATACAATTCATTTATTTTCTCATTTTTATTCTTTGTATTAATTTAGTTTTTTGCAGCATATATATCAACATATAACCCCTTGTTTTTTTAAAATGAGCAAATAAACAAGTACTGAGTTGTTTTTTTTCCAACAAATTTCCTAATCAGGTTTCAAGTCTGTGGATGGAAATAAGTCATATTAATGATGGGCTAGTCTTGACGATAAGAATTTGCTCAAATTTTATGTATGCGACGCTTTAGCGGCTTGGTTTATTTGGCACAACGTATAGTTGCCTTTTTTCCTTTGATCATTTCTCACGAGTTTGATGTTACGTAGGCAACCACAGGGTTCAAGGGATTCTGTTTCCTCTCTGTGCGATTCCTCTGAAAATTTTCCTTCGTGGGGTGATTACCGTTTTCGCTTTGGTTTTATTGTAAACTTTTTTGTTGTATTGTTGTGGGTTGTGTGCAGTGCGACTGGGATAGCCAATAAGGGGCTTGTTAAGTCAGTCACGTGTTTGCTTCTGTATCGTGTGCACAAACTTGTCAGACGTTCGAAACCACTAAATTAAATGAGCTATTAGGTGCGCCAGAATAATTTCCCATAATGCAAAGCTCTTAGCATTAATGGAGTTGCTTTAAATTGAATTAAACTCAGATTGACAGTCAGTTAACTTTTTTTGTGTAGTGTTGCTATCCTTAACAAAACAAAGTCTTATTAATCCATAACGTCCAGTGGTGTATTTCTAGTGTTGCTTGCGAGCCGTACAGGTCTTACTTGTCAGGGACAGGAGCTAGTAAACTTCGCTAAAATGAACTAACATCGAGCCGGCAAAGTTTGTGACCACAAAAGCTGTGTGAATGTGTCTTATATGGGCTCTTTTGCATCTCTTATTTCATCACACAGAGAGGAAAACCTTTGCAAGAGTCAAGTTAAAAAAGCCATACTCTTTTAATGCATGCTGTGGCAGAATGTGGCTCCAAATGGCTGTTTTTAATTCATTTTTTTCTTGGTCTGGAATATTCAATGCTCTCAGGAGGACTCTTTGGAAAGCTCAATCTTTTATTTTTTTTAATGATCTGGTATTATGGAGGAATCAATGCAACGTGAAAGACATTAACGCAGCATGTCACCTCATCGTGCTTAAAATGTTTACATCTCCATACGAACACCACAGATTTAATAGTTGGTATAATGGAAAAAATCACTGATGAATCTTTAAGTCGAGCAGATATGGTGACTGCTGAACTCCTTACGGTCTTGTGGTTAAAGCTTTTTTTGGATAATGTGGTCCATTCTGCCATTTTTGGTAACTTTCTCATAGCTATTGTATTTCTTCCATACAGCTATTATAAAAACCGTTTTTGCTGGCGTGCTGTAGGCCGAACATCACATGTCATGCTGTCTGTAGATGCAGTGGACTAGCTTCTTACGTGAGAAATGGAAAGGCTCTTTTTGACATCAGAGATTCGTCTTTGTTTTCATATGCAAAATGTAAAGGGCTTTTGGGGTTCCATCCACAGTCGCTGTTTAGCTCACTATAATCGAAAAAACCTGATTTCAGTTGTGTTGCCTTAATAAGATGATTATGGACCAGGAAATGTCGCTCTGAGGGCCTAACCGTTGGCTTAAATCGTTGCAGGATTGATAGGTTTTGGCCAGCATCACACAAAAGTTTTCACCAACAACTTCAGCTGTTGTGTGTTGAGTTGTGAGACAAGGATACTTATTTGCCAAACCACAGTGATTTTTACTTTGATTTTTCTGCAAGCGAAGCCCACCACTGCCCAATTCTTGACTGTTTTCGATCTGTTTATCTAAATCCCATCTAGCACTAAGTAGGTCAGTTATGAAAAGCGCAGTGACGCAATTAGTTTTTGTAAGTACCCTTTAACTTTACGGCCTCAGTTTTCGACCCACCGTCCTGTGGTTGACCAATCAGGGCCTCATTTCATGGTCCTCTTTAAAAAAAAAAACCCTGAACAGCACAAACTGAGAATTTTTTTTTTTCTGCTGCAAAACCAACTGAGAAAACTAATGTATACACATTTGCAATACATTTGTTGCATGAATAGGGAGTCTCCTGTTAAAACACGGCATGCTTGTTTCACTGCTATATAGATATATGCGAGAAAAGACAATATAAAATGGTGCTATCGGACCTCGCGTCGGGGGTGGTCGCAGTAAATGCGACTGGTCATGCGGACTCATTGTTCATATCAGACTTTATTATTATCCTCGATATATGCAGATCTGTTTTACAGGTGTTTGTTTTTTTCCTACCAGTGTAACGATCTCCTGCAGGTTTGAAAGGACAAGTAGTCAGGAGTCTAACCCCAACCTTCCCTCATGGCCTGGGGGATACGGGCATACGCTTATCATCTCATCTGTTGTCGATCCGCACATTTATACTACACACAGTTAACCCCGGAGTTCACTCACGTACGTTGCCATTTTGCCCAAGTATGGCCAAAACTTCAGCAACATTCTGATTAAATATCAGTAGTTGAAAGGACGTTCGTGCATCTCATAGTGCTGTCCGAGACATCTGCGTACTTTTGGTAAAATCTGTTTCTCGTGAGATGACTACAGATTGATACTTGAATATGGATATTTACTGATTCTCGTAGTCCACTTTATAAATGCACTTTGGCGATATCGACTGACCTTTGGGATACCTGGCTTTTTGAGTTTTGACGTGTCGGCCCGAGTAAACGCACATTTGAACACTGAAGAAACTTTTTGATCGTAACACCAGGGCCGGGAATATCAAAATCTCACATCAGAGAATTGAGGAATTAAAAGCATGTTATAGTATTAGTTAATAGACGGTTTTTCTAGAAGTGTTCAACATTTTCTGTAATTCTTGATGCTCAAAATTTATTAGTATTTGGTATTTACAACTACAGCTTATTTTAGGCATAAACATCAGTTTCTAACACCACAATTTGAGCTTCGCACTCCCCATCATAGTCGTTTGGAATGTGTTAAGCCCATGTTACCTTTGTGTGTTCAACCGAACCAAAGATGCCTCCAGCCATGTCCAAATGCTGCTCTACAGACCTGCCTTCCTGTCCTTCCAAAAACCTTTCCTGCAAGAGAAATGTTTTTTTTATTTCTGTGTATGTTTTCCTGTTTTTTTGTACAATTTCTAATATTGTTTTAGGTTTTTAGCAACCTAAGTTCAATGAATTGTCATTGTAGCTGTCTTTGAGACCTCACACGGCATCAATGACCGTAAAAACTAGGTTGCACATTTTTTTAATTTTGTTTTTCATCGTTATTATTATTCTATATTTTTGTAAAGAAAGAAAACCCCATAGCGTGCCTCTTAGATTTATGGGTTTCTTAATGTGTTTTTTCCTAAGACCAGCAGTTATACTTTATACAAAAAGATGCGTTAATTCTTATTTTTAAATGCCATTTAAGGAGAAAAAAAGCCTGTTTTCTTTACTCTGGACCCAGTAGCTGCACTGGCATACAATCGCACTGATAGATATAGAAAAAAGTATAAATAATAATAATGATGATGATAAAATAAATGTAAGAACTACAATAAACTTGTTTGAAGACCTTTTTGTATAAAATACAAAAAACTGCAAAAAAGTAAACAACGACTGTTTTTGTACATCGAGTTGATTCTTTAAAAAAAAATAATTTTGGACCTAGTTTCTAATATTATTTTAGTGGTTTTCTATGTTCTGAAACTTTGAGCAGAGAGTTTTGAATGTGCCCCATGATGACAGACAGCCGGCGGTGCTGTCGGTGCGGGCGCTGGGGTTGCCTGGCGTAGCCCCCTAACACCCACCACTGTTTTATTGTTGCTATTTAAGTTTGAATTCTCTTTGCTTTGAAAACTTGAAATTGTTAAATTAACAACTGGGTGAAAAATTAAGATAAAAACAGAAACACAGAAAATACTTCAAAAAAAAAAAATACTCACAACCCCCCTGTAGAAGTAGATCCTTTACCCCATTGAATTGCTGTTAGTGTGATGAGACTTGAAATGGGCATTTATTATGAATTATGGTAGTATGGCTCCAAAAAAAAGACAAAATGACAAAATAAACAAAAAAAGATAAACGTATGTTGGGGAGGGGGGAAGCATACAGATGAAATATCTCTGGTTATGTGAGCAATGGCTGTGGCAATGATAATGTAGTTTTAAAACATTATTGTTATTACCTTTTAAATCATTTATCCAATAAAAAAAAATCTGAAAGAACAAGCATCGAGTGTCTTGTGTACTGCAATGGTTTTATTTCTGATTTCTGAAAAAACAAATGATGCAAAACTGTGAAGATTTATTTTAATACAGTACATATTTCACAAAAACATGTACAAAAATGATGTCAAGACTAATTATCACAGAATTCCCTTTCAGTTACATTGAAAATCAACTGGTCTTAAATTGGAGAATGCCTTAGTTTGTGGGCCTGATTCATTGATGTATGAAACTTAAATTACAGGGCATATTATAGGGAACTGGCCCAAGAAAATGATACAACAAACCAAAATGTAAAAAGTTTAGTCTAAAAATTAAACACCACCCACCTGAAGGTGAAAATATTGATAAGAACTTCATGAATCAAAGGGAACCAAGATCATTTGATCTTCCCCAACAAGCAAAATCTAAAACACAACTATGACACTTAAAACATTAAAAAACAAAAATCAAACTAATATTAAAATTATTGTAG
This sequence comes from Beaufortia kweichowensis, assembly GCA_019155185.1. Taxonomy (NCBI): domain Eukaryota; kingdom Metazoa; phylum Chordata; class Actinopteri; order Cypriniformes; family Gastromyzontidae; genus Beaufortia; species Beaufortia kweichowensis. Next base: position 5,400,133 of record CM032812.1, on the reverse strand, counting down.
TGCCATCTACATCAGTCAATTTCCTATGACATGTAACTGCAGGTTTCCTTAAAAAACAGCACAGCCAGTCAATTTAAAAGAAAGACTTGGGCATGACCAATGGTTTAGAATTTGGACTATTTACACACCTGTTTCACAATGGAAAAAAAACCTGCCAGGGACTTGGATATACCCTTTGAAATCTTCCAAATATACAGCATCACTACACAGATGTTTTCCACAAGTCGACAACATTCACAAATACGTTTAAAATGGCAGCACGATTCATCTGAAAGCCAGCGAGCGAGACTTGCAGTGGTGATGATAGAGATACAGCTAATGTAAAAGTACCTGGGTTGGCCCCATTTTGCTGTTAGATGAGTGTAACTAAAGAAGGCATCTTGAACAAAGGTTACATCTGCTTCTGAGTTCACAGAATCTTCATTATGATTCCAAACTAAACAGAACAAGGCAGAGTTTGTACAGTCTTTTGATCTAGTCATCCAGTTCTCCAAACGCTGGTGTGACCTACGGTTTGGACCAAACTTGGTACTGCCATCACAAATAAACAATGGTTTGTAACAGTTACGCATTTATGAGATTTTTACGTTAGAGAAGTGTCCAAGACTGCCCATGAAAATGAAAACTCAGTCAACCTTCTTGTTGCGCAGTCGCACTATGTCCAGTAGATATCGGCAGGTGGGGACGGTGTGCTGTGAGAGGATGGTCAGAGCCTTGCCGTGGAGTAACGTAAGGGCAGTCTGGTGTCCCGTCGCCCACACTCGGTACCATGGTCCATAGAAGGGGTCAGAGACAGCTGGACACAACATGTTGTTCAGATTCACTTCTGTCAGCTGTTAGGAAGAAAATAAGAGATCGAGTTAGTCAGCGTAGGCCCTAAAAATACTTTTTGCAGGTACATCAACAAACACTTTTTCACCCATCGTGGCCCAAAGCAAGACATGACTGCATTCTCAGCATTGTTTTAAAGAGTGATAATATAAAAAATGCCTTTTCAGTTCAACTATTCTCATGTAGACCAGCTGTTTAAAATGAATCTCGCAATGCAAATTAAATCTTATAAACAAATACAGCTGCTCAGGTGGAATGACTCACCTGAAGGGACTTTCATATAAAGGTTTTGGACTTAAATGAGTAATATGAATGAAAAAAAAAAACACTTATTAGTTTGACTAAGTAGTCACTCTTTGTCTAGAATTTGTAAAATCATATTCATCCAGCTTCATGAGATCTCAACTTCATGAGATCTATTTAGTCAATTTCAAAAATATTTTTTAATTTAATTTTAGTCTTCTAACTAAAGAAATCAATATCTTGGCACAATTATAATTTTGTCTACAAAAGTCATTTCAAACATTGAAATATTCACTTTCAGATTAAAAGATTTTTAAGATCACGGAAAACATTTTTGTCAATTGTGTCTGAACATTTGACTGGTACTGAAGGTGCAGAGATGAATCTTTGTTTAGGTCTCACCATCTGTTTCTAAGAAACGTGTAAACTATGAGAACATGGGTGTTAGATGGTAATTCAATCAGAACGGGTTGGGCGGCTCATTTGGAAATCAAGAGCTGGAGTCATACCGTCTACCACAGTAACACCTGATCTTTCTCAACAGCATCACCATGAGAACTTCAAAACAACTCCAAGGAATTTTGGTGAGTAACACTAGACCTGCAAGTACGGTGGGTTTCTAGAAAATTGGCAAATGTGCAACTGGGTTGATAATGGTTACCCTGATAGACAGAACCCACTCACTTTGCCAATTATCACCAGACACAATAACAGGGAACATAAAGGACATAGACAGCCTGAATGGGAGGGATCATAACTACTTGCTGTGCATACTAACATACTAATTGTGTATTTCTATTTGTCACATGACCTCATCACATTTAGTTCAGCAAGTGGCGTTTAATTGGCATGTAAACACTCTTATTTTGCATTTTTATTTCCATGTCTTTTTTGTAGCTTGATCACAGACAACAATATCATATGAATAATATTACACCAGTTCATACATCACACTGGAAATCAAAGGACACAGTGAGTTCAGGTCCTTTTCTGCCAAATTTAATTAATTAAATTCAATAAAGCAGTGTGTTTTGGTTGTCAACTGCACATTTTGTTGAATATTCTTTTAGCTCAATTATTAAAAGCATTGCACAAGCAGCACAAAGGTTGTGGGTTTGATTTCTACAGAACACACATAGTGATAAAATGTCGCTAATAATGAGAACTGAAAAGTGTCTGCAAGATGAATAAAAGCCATTTATTGTGGAAGTGTATACTGCCTAGTATTAAGTAACATGCAAGCTACTACATCAATCTGAACACATCTGTATGTGTTTAATTTTTATCTTACCATTCCAAGTCCCTGCAGAAACACAAAGTGATAAAGGAAGAGAATGCCCGTGGACAGCAGCGCCCACCACATGTCACCCAGCGGCTCTGGTTTATACACACCTGACAAAAGAGGCACATACAGTCAGTCTTCACATTAAAATAGAAGAACTAATAAAAGGCTTTAACTGGTTGTTAGACTAAAGTTAAGAACCACCTACTTAGACAGTCAAAGTGTACCAGACTGTAGTTAAAAGCAAGGCCGTCTTGTCTTGACCTGTAAAGGTTGTTCTCAATATTTCTGCAAATATTTCTAGTGGATGCTGAGGTGGAGCTGTGGTACTTATGTGTGAACACCAGATGGCGCTACAGCTTGACTCATTTCTCTCTATCAACATGGCATTGCTTCACTGCATGTAAAATATGCTTTTTAATAAACTCTATAAAAGTACTGATTGTATAGTTTCAACTATACTTTTAAATACTTTTACTCTAATACTTTTTATAATTAACATATAGATTATTAAAAATGGTTAAGTTCCAAAATGCACAAAAACATAATTCAAGTAATCCAAATGTCTTCAGTGTCTTAGTGTGAGAGAAATCAATATTTTGAGCTTATTTAAAGAAAAACAAAGCGCAACACATAAGAAAACAAACAGTGTTTTGGTTTCAATTTTCCTAAACTCCAAATTATTGATGGTTTTTGGATTGCTTTTAACATACTTTCAACAAATTAGGTATTTTCATAAAAACTGTGTTTAAATGAAGAAAGTAAATCCTATATCTGGGATGGCATGAGCATGAGTAAAATGAAAGACAAATTTCACTTTTTAGTGCACAACTCCTTTAATAAGAGATTGTGGTTTTGTGAGAGTCAGGTGGTGTAACAGAAACTCACCTCCTTTTCTGAAGAGGTAGATTGGCACAAGATAGAGCATGAAGTGTTGAATATAATATATCTCCTTCTCAAAAGGCAGCTGTGAGAGGAAACAAAAAGTATGATTAGACAATGAGAATCAAACAGCCATTGCACATATTTATGTATGAAACTTTGTTGTGTAACTTGGTAAGCGGCTTTTGCATGGGCAAGAAGCATTCAGGCTTTCCTCACAACCTGCAAACAGGAGTAAATTCATTAACACTATCTTTGTGTTTGAAATGATATCCAGTTGGAAAGATATGCGAAAGACATGCTGACAACAGACGGGGTACATGTAAACAAATAAGCCAGATAAGAGATTAGTGTGCTATAAATCTTCATATGAACAGTTAACAGTATCATATTTTCATTTATCAAGTGGTTTCTACTGTTTATATATTATATATAAATAATGTGATAACAGTGAAATACTGGTCATCTCTGTGCAAGTTCATTTATGCAACTATGTTAAGTATTAAACTAAAGTGTAAATGCACTTTAATTAATAAATAATAAAAATATCTCTGAAGTATATCATTCCAACACACAGGACACTAGAAACATGAACCATTTACTAAGCTTGCAAACATTTTTGTCAACAACTGTACATGAAATATCAACAGTCTGATGTTCAATGAGCTGCTGACTAGATAGGAAGGAAATGAGTAACAGTACAGGAAACATACTTAAAGGGTACGGTACGCAGAAACACGCATGATCTTTAGCATGTTAAAGTAGTGACAGAGCATGGCGTCACAGTAATACACGGCACAAGGTTAAACATGCTGAACTGAAAGTATATCCTGTGCCTAAATATAAAAATTCTTTTGTTTTACTCAACCCCGTGACATGCCATTAGTATAGGACTTTTGTAAGACAATTTTATATTAAAATCAAATACATCATCACTAAAGTAATCATTTTCTCATCATGTCAGGCAAGTCCCATAGGGAGCCCTTGTCCTACATGAATGTCACGGTGGACCGAAAGTGTTGACAACATTTCAAAATTGTCGAAAGCTTTATATAACAAAACATCAATCCGAGTGACATATTTATTTTGAAAACAGCGCAATCGGAAATTTCACCAAATAGGACAAAATGATAAAACTGTCCTATTGAAAATAATCCAAATTAACCTTTGTACACTTTTGTTAGTAATGTGATACACAAAACAACCCTGTAAAATAAAGTGCCCTGTACATGTAGCTTAAGTCGTGCTTAATAATTAAAAGACTTTGGATAAAGCATCTTGGATAAAAATTCCTTATTATTTACAGACTGAACTTTAAACTGGTATCCTACAGAAAGCCCTGGGTTTATATATAATGCCTACCAAACTGGAACACAGACAGACAATAGAGAAGAAACAGTTGAACAATCCCAAGACTGCACACCCAACTGTGTAAATGCAGCTTCACCCTTAAACACATCATTACCATCAGCACACGTGACTCCTACACAACACCAGCTTTACAAGGACAACACAACAAAGGCTGTAAACAGTGTTCTTGAATATCTAGTTTCTCATGGTTTTAATATTATGTTTTAGATGTTACTCTTGGAGATTTTTCTTTGTTGAATATCTATTGTTTGACTTATAGTTTCCTGGTCTCTTGTGTGTGTCAATGACGTTTGCAGAGCAATTATTGTTTATAATAATGATAATAATAATACTGATAATAATTCTTTTTACTACAACTACTTACAAAAATATCTTTTAAAAACAAAAGTGATGTCATGTTTTAAACTTTCAGTGATAAAACTTGTTTCTTAAAACTTAGTTCTTTTGACAAACTTAGAAAAGAAGACTTTATCACTGAAACTTTATAATGCCTGTGGTTTTCTGTTGGGTGTTGTAACATTTTCAAGAATTTCACACTGATTGTTTATCGCCAAGTGTGTGAAATCAAAGATAACGATCCCTGTCAGATATTTCTGCTCGCTGAAGGATTCGGTGGTTGTTTGAGTATTTTAGATACTCCTGAGGTGTTCTGGTGTTAGGAAGCAACATAAAATAGACAGTTTCAATAATAGTTTTTAAATGTACATACATGCTATAGGTCATCTCCCATTTTACACAATTATGTCTGAAATCATTGTGTTGAAACGGCACTAACTGAACATCTGATAATAAATCATGCACCACAGAGCCATTTCATGCAAGTCTCTATCGAAGTCTTTAAAGCATGATTTTTTCATAGCACATTTTGTATAGCATTATTTCAGCATGTTATAACTATTTCTCTGAAGTCTCACTCACCAGTCTGGTGTTGACCACTGGAAACAGAAGCGCTAAAAGAGCTCCATTTAGCATGTGAACCTGAAGCCTTTAAAACAGAAGAAAACTGTCAAACACAATCGATTACACATCGGCAAAGTGCTCTCAATAAGACATTATGGCAACAACTTACTAACATAATTCGATTACAGTTTCACAGAGGAATATAGTGATAAAGTACGTTTAATGCATGTATAAAATATGTAGGCTAACGGTTTCATTTACTCATTTTAAGTGAATGTTTTTAAATGTTTCAAATGCCGTTGATTGATCATTTACATGGTGATTGAAGCTTTTAAAAAAAAAAAAGACATAAAAGTACCATAAAAATGTTGTAAAAGTGGTCCATATGACATGAACAACACCCCCAGAGTTCAATTCAGGCCTGTTCCAATATGCTGGTCAGAAACACTTTCACAAAAGACAAGCTGAAGGACAAAACCCCCCTGGATCCCAAAGCAACAAGACCATTACTGTGCTCATTGCAAACTCATTAGTACCCACTGGAAATGCCTTCTTAAGGGCATCTAAAAATCACAACCGCTCATCTGCATGCAAATAAGAACGGCGGTATAGTTTAAAAGCCTTTCCGCTGCTTTACTTGCTAAAATGTACACATTTTCCATCCATTTTGGTGGAATTTATAATGTGACTAATCCAAAATTCATGTCATCTCTGAGGTCATTTATTATTCATGGTCATCCAGGAACATCACCAGTACAGTATGTCTCACATTCAGGAATTCAGAAGGCCCGTGAGAAACTCGGCACCAACGTGTTCCTTATTACAAACTGTGCAAAAGAAAATTGACATCTTTTGGTTAAATACGCCACTGCCATCAAACTATTTTTGCACAGCCATTGCCATGACACAGTACCTGTTTAGTAGTATGATATTTTGTAGGGGTGGGAGAAAAAACAAAAATCGATGCATCGGGATTCTTTCTCTAACGATTCTCGATTCACGATCCGATTCCAAGAGAAAGATCTGAATCGATCTTTGAGAATCGATTCAGATCTTTCTCTTAGAATCGGATCGTGAGTCCAAGAATCGGAATCGGATCGCGTAGTACCTAAAGATTCCCACCCCTAATACTTTGCGCTGTAAATAACTGAAAGAGCATTTGCATTACACAGTATCACATTATCATACCCCCACTGACATACATACGCTTCTATTTAAAAGGATTGATGACTGAATCTTTTTAACCTGTAAGACTACAGACAGAATTACATTTCGATCAATCCGATTGGAGCATCAGTACAAGCCCCGTCCACCACTTCTCCATTTCTATAAACCAATGAGTTCTAATATACATGTAAAGAGTCATCAATTACAGCCTAAAATAGGTAATTGCTAGTTCGTTCGCTTTTTACGCATCCGTCCAATCACAGTGCAGGAGGGGCGGGACAAACAACACACCAACCAACCGGCACATCCTACTTGTACAACGACTGAAAACAACAATTATTTCTGATCTCAGAGTATATACACGTCAGAACCAGATGACATCCCCGGGCTACCACAATATTAATGCGTGTTAAATATCTGCAAAATCAGATATTACACAGCCTTAAAATTGAGAATGCCCCTTTTAAAGTACAGTCAGTCAATTAGTGAGGAATCCTCAGATGAATAAAGCTGCTTATTTTTTAGTAAGCTGCCACTGTGTAGAAACTTTATATCCATGTTTATTTACAGTACACAAACCACAATGTTTGCAGTCCACTCAGATCACTTAACACGGGTTAAGTGATTTACTCAAGGGCACAATATTCTCATTACCTCCAACTCTCCGGTTCTTTAACGAACAACTACTCTGGACTGAACCTGCAACCTTTAAATGAGTGCTTCAGAACCATAATGACTCCAGCAATTCACTGAATTTTAATGTCTTAGTCGGCTTGAAGCTAAAACAGGCTGAGGGACTAAAGCTCAATCTTTATGTTGCCAGTCCAGTCTTAGAAACATTGGGCTTTTACCAAACCTGCATTAATGAAAGACCAGGTGATCCCTGGATTGATAAAGCGACATTATGCTCGAAGTGAAGTTCAGCTTCCGCCACCATGTTTATCAATACATCAGAAATACAAAGTACTTTACATATGCAGTATGTGGGTTTACATATCTAACCAAGCAACTGTGGGTTTTTACATAATCAAGCTACAAATCTTTTGTTTGTTGCAACATTATTAAGGAAGTGACAAAGTCTGGTTCTTTGTTTGTTGTTTGCAATGACAACATGAATGCTTTGTTGTATCATCTGTCTAAAACCGTATCATTCACCCCGATACTGATCTTCTCCGTGGTATCTGATCTTCTTCAGCTCCATCGCATGCTCTTGGTCCATCTGACTTTGTGCTTATGTTACATTTTAAAAAGGCAAATTATTTTTGTAGTCCAGCTAAAATAGTCTGAAAGTGCATGTAAACGTCAAGCGATAATGACTACTTTAAGCATCCACAGATAAAGGTGCTGACAGGTTGAAGGGCTATTTTAAAACCATCTGGTGATCAGCACACATCTGAATTTCTCTAATGCTGACAGAGGCCAAACACGAGAGCTACTGGCCCAAAGGTGATCAAGAGAACGTTATCATGCAACAACTTTCACAATTCTCCACTGGGAAACTCACCTAAAGATGACCATAGCGATTTTGCAAGGTGGACATGCCAGCAGGATAATCTGTAAAAGAAGTAGTAAAAGTTTAATAAGCACACTTGTGTAAAAGGAAACTAACAGATTTCTCTTGTAATTTCTCTTTTGGGTGAAGAGGACACAACATTAGTGGTGATTTTATTCACTATACTGCTTAAAAAAACATTTTAAATTGGGAATATATTACAAATATCACCCGTCTAAAAGCCTGTTTACACTAAAAGTGATGCAAATGTCCATTTATGCAAACTTCTGAGAAAAGTCTGTGAAATATTTGCATACCTGAAAGAAACAAGTTTTAATCCAAAATTAAATCTACTCAATGTTCTTATGTTTTCCCAAGAAGTTAGAACTGCACAAATTAAAATCCTCCTCATTATACGTGTGGACAGTAAAAATTCATCTGCTTTATTACTACGCAGATCTTAAGGCAAGTGTGAAATAAATATTTATACACTGGTTTTGTAACAGGCCTTATACAGTTGGGTGTTTAGATGGGTTTTTTCGTTGGATCTGCTTTTTGTGCCGGTTTTGACTAGGGGTGGGAGAAAAAAAAAAAATCGATGCATCGGGATTCTTTCTCTAACGATTCTGAATCGATTCTCAAAGATTCAGAATCGATTCTATGTCAGAACTTGTTCATCCTGAATATAACTTTGTTAAAATAAAAGCAATTCACGAGTTCGCCTTTACAGATAATAAGCAAGCGTAATAGTTATGCGTATTTGGCGTGCTGTCGGGGAGGGCTCGAGCACCGGCTTACCCGAACAGGCGCTGCCCCCACGGAAGGTACCGTTGAGGTGTAGGGGTGGAGGAGGGATGCGGCTTAGAGAATGAAGAAGTAAGGCTGCTTGATTATTTTATAGAGGTTCTCTCTTTGCTGATAGGGCAGGCGCTGTGATTACTAATGATGAATTGGCGGTTCAATTATCTGTCGTGCTCCTCGAAATTAGTTAATCAAACTTCACTAAAATTAAACTTCAAGATGGGAATACTGTCAAAGAGATTCTAACTATAAACAAAAAGCATAAAAACTAAAGCATAACAATTATTAGAGCCCGACCCGATATATCGTTTTCGATTTTATCGATATGAACCTATAGCCGATATATCGAATGCTACCGATATGTCGATATGAACTTTCTTCTGAACATATGATATAGCTTTAGATACAATGCTTGAAATGGTGTAATTACTTAGTTTGTCCAGCAGAAGCGTAGCGCCATTGTTTGCTACTGGCAACCAAGCCAAGCTTTTCACTCAGTAAGGAGGTCTCTTGTTCAGGCAGCGGCATTCAGCTGGTTCTTCACGACTGTCAAGTCTTACGGTAAGTTGCTAACTAGTTTGTTTCTGTAAAGTTAATAAACAATGACCCCATAGGTTTCCCATACGTTGACTTATTTGTGGCCACAATATCCACAAAATAGCCTCTGCCATCAGCTCCATTATCTCACACGAGCACTGAATTTAGCACTATATTTAGCAACTTTCAGACCATTTTAACAGTGTTTTCCATCAAACATACACTGATAAACCTTAGCTGTCATTCAGTTGGAATATTTACTACCCCCAGTACTGCCCCGCGAGCGCGAGGTCCGTCTTTCCCGGCACAGTGTTGCCTCTCTCGGCGTCTATGCCTCTCTCGGCTGGCGGAGAAGCAGCACATTCAGACGCGTCAGTAAATGAATACACAACAGCGTTTCCATCTGTCGCTTACTGAGACTGTTTGGACTTATACATAATGAACATAGTTCGTCTGTTATGCACATGATTTGTTATTTAGATGCAGGCAGTTCTCTGCATGAGGCAAAAAAAAAAAACACAACACGAAAGCTCGCGCTTAATAGAGTGATGATGGCGGAGAGAACCAAACGGTCTAAAGTATGGTTACATTTCACTCGAGTGGATGCACACAATGCTACACGTGCAACAAGATTTTAGCTTGTAAGGGCGGAAACACAAGCAATCCGTCAAAACAAAGTTCATCATGTGCGGACAGAGAATTGCAAAGTTTTCGACTGCCTAGTTAGTTCATCATCCACCTCCTCAGGTAAATATACTAGCAGTCTTCCCAAATAACAATGACATAAGCATCCTATAAGGTCTCTCTAAATTAGTATTTAATCATTTAATAAACGCATCACATTCAGTTAAATTATGAATAACATACGTATTTTTTCTGCAGTAAGCTAAATAAATCAGACATTAAAAATGCCTTTACAGTACTGCATTTACAAATAGATGAATAAGAATAAACTATGCTTATTAAGAAATGATCAAGTAGAAATGACCTAATAATGAATTTGTAGTGATGAAACACATACACTTAAATTATGTAGTGTACATTGTAAGTAGTTACCAAACATGTATAACTTTTAAGCCAGTTCTTTTGCAGCCTACCTGCATGCCCCATCTGTGTTGCTTTAAAGCACTGTACATTCTTTTACAAAATAAATTATTTATTTGATTTATTTTGTTTGTATAATATATATTTGCTCAAACATTGCTGTTTGTTAGGCTATAGATAATTATTTGATTTTACATCTAACACAACACAACCAAATTCTTTGTAGTTAAAGTTTATTTTTCATTATTATTATTTATTATTATTTATTCATTTTAGATGTTTACATTTGGAAAAGCTGTGCTTCGTGGAGTTCTATTTGTGTTTTAAAATAATTTATAATAAGTGATGTTTACTGTTTAGTGCACTGATGTCATACTCATTTTGGAAAATAAAGTTTATTGTTAATTGTTAAATACCCTGCCTCAATTACATATATTTGTTACGTCATTATAAGTGTTTGATAACCACAATTGAGTAATCTTTGCAAAATTGTTTATATATCTATTATGTTTTTGTATATACTGTATTCTATATACAGTACTAGTCAAAAAGCTTGGAACCTGAATGGGAATGTGTCCTTTTAACTGGTACTGTACTATATTATACACAAAGAATATCGGCCGATATATCGGTATCGGTACTTTTTTACTCCCTGATATCGGTATCGGCATCGGCCCTCAAAAAACCCATATCGGTCGGGCTCTAACAATTATATGAAGAATCGTTTTGGAATCGGATCGTGAGTCCCAGAATCGGAATCGGATCGCGTAGTACCTAAAGATTCCCACCCCTAGTTTTGACGTGCAAGTGCCTAACTATAAACTTATGAGCACTGATCAAGTCAAGCATATCTTATCAGCCTTAAGTTATCATATTATCAGTTATGAGTGTTAATAAAACGTTAAGCTGCTTCAAAATGGAGACCTAGGAGATAACAGAAACCATTTAGTTACACTCAACTTTACATTTACATTTAGGCATTTAGCTGATGCTTTTATCCAAAGCGACTTACAAATATTAGGAGACAACTTTAAGTTCTTTAAGTGCAGGAATAATACATGAAAACATATACAGGGAAATTCAAAGTCCTGTACATTTCATCAGTTTATGCGAGATTGAACACATGATCTTGTTATTAGCACCATCTATAGATTTTTTATGATCCCTGTTTTTCATGTATTATTCCTGCACTTAAAGAACTTAAAGTTGAGCGTAACTGAACGGTTTCTGTTATCTCATAGGTTATTAACAGCACATCTTTCCGTATTGGTAATCAATTCAAATCCAACAAGCAAGTAGATGAGTTTCATGACTTCAGGTATTCTTATTTGTGCCATTATGAAAAGATCTGAGCAATTTATATGACTTGTACATTTTTCATCTACCACCAAACCCAGCAGACATTTTATCCTCAAATGCATTTAAAATTAAAAGAGAAAGAAGTCCAATCATATGATGTTTAAAATCACATCCTGTTCAACCTGAAACACACAATAATTTAAAACAATCTTACTTTGGGTGCGTTTCTGGACAACTAATGACTTTTATTTCCTTTGTGCATGTTTTTTCTTCCTGGCCATCTGGACAAACTACACCCACTGCATCATACTGACTGCAAGACAATATCATTTAACCCTAAACTGTTACTGAGAAATCTACATCCAACATCACAAAATTTAGTACAACAAACGATAGAGTTCCAACTTGAGAAATAGCAGGAGGGTAAAACTTGTAAAAGATTTAGTTTCATTAATAAAACATGTGGTATAAATGTGGTACAATAAAATGTCAATATGAAAATGTTCTTCAATGTATTTTTGCTTTTGTTTTTTTTGGGCACTTATTTATATATGGCTTTAATGTTTGCCAGTAAACAATAAGATGTGCATTTACAGGTTTATTGACACAACAGAAACCACAGGATTACTGGTCAAAGCACAAGCTGAATTCATTTGATCTTGTTTACTGACATCTCATTGTTGCTGGGGTTTGGCCGTGTGAACAAGAGCTGTGTGGGAGGCAGCAATGATGAATTCTTGATCTGGTTGCTCATAACGTTATGGAAAACCTTGCCTGGAGCAAAGTAAAAGAACAGCTACTTAAAAAGTAGGTAATGGTATATGCTTGGGTATGAAGTACAATGATCCAGGCCTAAACCAGAGTATATAACCAGGGCAAATGTTCTTAAAAAACAGATTCAATTGTGTATCAAAATTGAGTTGAGCAACAAAGATTAGTTTGTACACAAAAAAAAAACTAATAAAAAATGCCTTGGATACATATAGTCACTGTATGGTAAATGGACATAGTAGAGTCAAACTTTTTTGGAGGTAGGCATGTGACAGTATCAAACTTGAAACTAAATGAACATTTGAATTAAAACACAAACTAAAAATGTAATTATGGTTTATAAACAAATGAAGTCTAATTGGAGGGCCTTAAATGCAGCATAATCACACGTCAAACGGTCATGAACCCAACGATATCATTTGTACCAATAAACTAACGCGAGCTCGTCTTATCGCTTCACTGGCAAATATTAGCTAAAGTAATATAGTGAGAATAGTAAACAGCCTTGATAGAAAACTCATACACGTTGTGATAAGCTTCCTGATGTTACAATGTTAATGCTTTTATAGATTTCAAATATTCACTGCACTTTTTTCACAGTAATAGTCCCATCAAATGGACTGTGGGTGAACCTATAAAGGGTGAATTATTTTCATTAAACAGAAGAAAAAAATCAATATGTAAAAGCTGTTTTTGTTGTTAAACCACTCACATACATTGTCTGTTTCATTTCCAAGTAAAAGTTTATCTGATAAGGAAAATTCTCCAAAGATTACAGAAGTAAAGAGTCATGTTAACCATGCTGTGGCTCGAAGGTATCCTCTCTGTCTCATGACCACATTTCAGGTCAGATCAGATGTTTGCTTGCTCCCAGTTTTAAAACACACTTAAAGCAATTTTGGCATATTTAGAAAATCTCAGAAATGCAGCAGTGCAACTTCATTCCATTTATGCTTTAGCAAAAGATTTTCTGACCAAAATTAGTCAAAATGAAGTGCACATAACACAAGCATGGTGTAATATAACCTTCATACACATGCATCACTGTAAAGCTTTTTCTTCTATTAATTTGTTTTGAAGAAATTCAATTATGGCTTAAACTGTAAATGTAATGCTTTTGCAATTTTCCAAAGCCTGAAAATTGGTCAATTTCAGAACTGTCCGAATAATATTTTCAAATATACACCAACAAAATATAACAAAAATGTCTTAAAGATTATTCTTCAGCCAGTTGTTACATCAAGAATGTCCCTCAATCAACAGATATTATGCATGAGTCTGGATTGAGCTGCATGTTTAGACAAACACAAGAGAAATTATGTAACAAGTTTAGATTTGCTCATAGGTATGTTGTATGTATAATCAAAATCTCATGAAACTGTGCCACTGACAGCATAAAAAGCCCATTTACTTTTTCGTCTAAACCACCATACAATATATTTACTAACTTGGGCCATCATTGCCTTTCATTTCGGACCAACTGATGTTCATCTAAACATGCAACGTTTACGTTACCAGTCTAGATCAGAACCACATCTGCATTATTATTTCATAACAAAGACACTTACTTGCACCATTGTGACCACGTGACACGGATTGAGGAGGTAGATCACAGTCTTGGTGGCAAACTTGAACCCAACCTCCACACCAAAAGTCATGCACAGGGCCACCAGCAACAGGTTCTTGCCCCAGCTGTCTTCTCTGATCCTGCGTCCATCCTTCCCCACATCTCTGAGCTCTTTAGGCACATGAATCTTTCTGAAGGCCACCAACACCTCCAGCACAGAGATGAAGATGATGATCACACTCTCAATCATCCTCTGCTTAGGGGAGATGAAGGCTGCGCACTCGGGCCCTCCATTACCCTCAAACTTGGGATCCACCCCTCCATACATCCAGTCCAGCAGACTGTAGATGTTATATCGAGACATGTTCCTCTTCTCGTATTGGAAAAGGTACGAACAAGACGGAATGAAGGACAGGACGCCGACCTCTTGGCGAAACATTAACTTCAAATCGGGATTGAGAGCAAGAATAGTGAAATGATTCAGGAGGTGCCCACCTGCATCAGACCCACATGCAGCATGCAAATTCAGTTGCAATAAAAAAACGACTATTGGGTGCCTTTATGAGAAAAAGCAGCGATGCATGTACATTTCAAACAATCATGATCACGACTGGTCGTCAGTCTTTGTATCATAAAAAAGACGAATTTCCGATTCTTCGTCCAGAATATTCCTCGCCGAAGCGGATCGTTACACAAAAGCCCCCTGATCGGCGTCAAACGGACCTAAAATATCATTAGAACTGTAAAACCCTACCACGATCGACAGGTGACACTCCCAGGTAGGTGTAACGCGCGGATTTTGTGTGTCGCGTTATAAAACCCGCTGGAAGCAGACGCAGAAGGGACGATGTGTCCGGGTCCATGTGCCCCATTAAAGATCTTCTCACCATAGAAACGCCGCCCTGTTCACGCGGGCCCCAAAAATTCACGAAGCGCAGCGCGCATGCGCAGCTGTCAGTTCCTGGAATGGGATTGGGCGAGCGCGATGACACGCTGCATTGCGCAAGTACGTGTTTATTTTGCCCCCTTAAAATCAAACTTTATTTGCAGGTGCAAGCGTACAATTATTTGTAAAATTAAACAAAAAAAGCTATTATGTAATATAAAGAGATCAGCAATGATAAAGTATCAAGGTAAATAGAGGTAATTTAAAATTAAAAAATGTAAATTCATCGTCATATATATACATTTAAAATCTTAAATCTTCTATAAACTAATATAATATTATGCTAAAGCTTTTGCATTTCTTAAACATTGTCAGTATAAGTCTTGAGGTCAGTATTGCAAAACATACTGAAAAACACAGTTTGCTGTTATATAATGTGGATGTCGTACTCGTAAAATATAAATAATTTTTGATTTTACAATATAAATATTCTTTATATTAAAATATAAATAATATAAAGAATATGCTTTCCATTTTCTAATATGTATTGAGTTTAACAGATTAACTACTATCCAAAAAGAGTATAAAAAGACCAGCGATACGGTAAAACACGATTTTTCAACTGAATAATTTCAGTGTTTTGCAAATTGTTTGGATGTATTTTTTTTATTTTTTATAATTGTAGACATTTTGGTGCCATTCGGTCATATTAACAATATTCATCAATCTGCTCCAATCCATTCGCAGAGCAGCTTGTTAAAAGGCGACCCCTCGTGGTTAATGTAGTAATTACATTTTAAATCAGTATTTTTTATTACTAATGAACTTCGTTGACTAAGATTCAAATAAATTCAGAAATCTTGGCAATGAACGTATACACATAGTATATGTAATTTATTACTTTCATTACACAACAAAGAATAAATACTACACAGCACAATTTCCTCACAATTAACTACTTGTGATGCTTTTTGTGTTGTTTTGTGAGTTGTTTTGGATAACAGCTATTAAATGACTGTAAAATGTAATGTACTATGGTGGGAACATTGTGCAAGGTATTGAAATGATTCTGAAATTGAAATTGAAATCCTTTCCTACATTCAAATTACGATTAATTAATCATGAATTGTAATTTAATTTAATGTAAGGTACATTTATATGTATGGATTTGTAAGCATTTCCTAAATCTGAATGAATATGTCCATGTTTTAAAGGATCTGTATTCAAGGATCTGCATGATGTTATTACTTTATCATCCTGTGATGTCTGAAAGGAATGTTTCTTTAATGTGATTTTAACTTGCATGAGTAAAGAGAGAGAAAGCCTCACATTACATATTAAAATAAAAGTCACTTTCCTGGGTGAAATATCTAAATGTAAAAGTTTGCTGAAATTTCCAGGCTATGACAAATTAGTATTTATTACATAAACTCTGTGTGATGTCATGTTTCTTTCATCTTTTACTTACAAGATATTTTGAAGACGTTGGTAACCAAACAACACTGGCCATTTTGAGTTTCACTGTATGGATACAAAACCACTGAGACCTTTCCACAGAGGAAAGAGACATATACAGGTTTAAAGAACATTAGGGTGAATAAAGGATAACTAAATTATTTTTTGTTATGGCAAATTATTTTTTATGGCATGAAAGCATATATAAGTTAAATAATTTGTAACAATTTGTATTTTGTTAGCATGTACAGTAAAAGTCATCTACACGAGATAAGATTATAACATCAGTACTGACAATCTTTACAAAGGATTTAAAAGCAATATCAATTTGGTTGCAGATGTTCCAACTGCAAAGAAAAGCAAGAACATGGAGTATCTTCATCTTCAAGCTGTGGGAGGTCAATTGCTCTGTAAAGATGACCTTCAGTGAGTTTACTGGCATTGGCTCCTGTGGGGTGGGGAGAATACAGTGTGTTTTCTTCTGTGCTTTTCAATATTCATTGAAACCACAAATCTACCCCTACTGAGCTGTGAAAGACTGGGGGCAGAAAGATGGCCACTGCAATGATTACACTGCTTCATGTTATCTCTTGGTTTTATCCTTAACCTTCATGATTATAACGGTTTCAAATATTCTAGTATAAAATGAAATACACGTATAGTAAGCATAACAGTTATTGCAAATAAATAAGAAAGGAAAATACAATAAGAAAGGAAGAAATCTATCAAGAGTCTTATTTGCTGTATTCTATTGGTTTGACTGTTGATCTGTGGTTTCATGGCAAGGATTTTTCCCCAGGCATTTTCCTTGTGTCTCTTGATGAACATGAGATATTAACCGAGAAAATAGTTGGTAGCTGTGCAGATAAAACATGATATTAAGATGTTGAAGTTATGCCACATTGTCATGTATGTCCGTAGCACATGTAGAAAGAAACATGAACACTAGACGTTGTATCTCTGCTTTTGTATGATCTATCTTCATATAAGCTTATTTCACCAAGGCAACATCAAAGACAATAAGCAAGTAAACACAAAAAGGCCCCGCCCACAAGTATGATGCGTAGTGATGAACATTGCGCTCACTTCCTGTACGCCACACTCGCAAACTTTGCGTTGACTTCCTGTATTCTACACTCACTCTTTTGGATGGCAGGGTTTTTTATGATTCACCAAAATGTTTATGCAAATAGAAGCCTTCAAGGGGACAGTTAGGGTTGAATTTGAGCAAAATCATGACATCAGTACAGAAGGTCAAATAAGTACATGGGATACATAATGATACAATGATGTAATGGTCCTAAATAAGCCACCAGATATAACTGTCATATTCTTTCTTTCTGTTTAGTAAAGAAAGCATGGAAAGTGATTTTCAGTTGTTACATTCATTTTGTCCTATATATGGGTCCATAAAATATAACACAGACAGACACAAATTAGATAACATCTTATGTTTGTCTCATAATTTGTGTCATTACTTGTATATGAGTTTTCCACAAAACATGTATATAGTTTAATTTTACAAAATTTAGAAGGTAAAAGACAAATGTTTAACTAATTAACTGTGTTTTAATGTCCAAAAATCACCATACAAGAAGCTGATTATTGAAATAATAACAAGATGTTAAAATAATAATGCTCAATTTGATAATCAACTTGCAATGACAGAAAAATTACAGCTTTTTATTACAGTAAAATATTCTTACTTTAAATCTGTGTTTTGTAAAAACAATAAATGGATGTAAATCATTTAGTCTAAAGTCTAAAATTATTTATGAAACAATCCGTTCCTGAGTTGTAATTATTGTGTTGTTTTAAAAAATTATATGATATTCATATATGAAAATATATATTATGATTTTTTACATAAATATTTTTCAGAATTAAGTCAACTACAATCTGATTTGCAACTGCCATCTTATTGCAAAATGTTCTTTCTGGTTTAATGCCTATTGCAAGAATTGGTTAATCTAAATTATTTAATCATTAATCATTTGTTGTGAAAATTGCTTCATGACATCCTTACAACTTCACTAAATGTTTAAATTTAATTAGATTTAAACAAAACAAAAATGGAACATTTTAAATAACATACAGTGGAATAACTTATGTTTATTCATATTCAAAACTTGTTGCTTTTGTGTAACAACAACTTTGAGTGTCAAATAAAGCACATAATAATCCAGACTATACCAATTCAGTTATTTTTTAAATTTGACTTTAAAATTACTCGATTTTTTCAATACTTTAAACTCCAAATGTAACGAATTGGACTAGATCAAGTTGAATAATCATTTATTTTTACATTTTGCCATTTAGGTTTAAAAATACTTTTTTTAAAAGCCTTTTGCAAATAATAATTGTTTTACCCAAACCAAAGTCTCCTGCAAAAGCTGAGACAGCATACACTTTCCCTGCACCTCATGTAACATGGGTTTTATGGCAGAAATGACAGATGACAATTATTTTAATGCTTATTAAACATATTAAATTAAAAACGGGTGCAAGAGTCCCTGTCTAAGGTATTGCCTGATAGAGATGATTGTTGCAAGCTTTAAAAAAGGGGCTGCCCCTTCTAAGGTGACTAACACACACAATTCCCAGCCAGGTGAAGGGAGAGACCCAGGGGAAATTTATAGAGGGCTACTGATAAACCCTGTCCACCCGCACACCCAACAATCTCTCAGAACGTCGTACAGAGGAGCACAAAGGTTTGCCATGTGCAGACACAGCACGCTGTGGAGCTCTTCTGCGACCGAGGAAGTCGCTTTTTTCCGTATTCTTAGAATTCAGAGTAGACTACGGCAGGAGGAAGGATGTGGAGCAACAAACAGTTTGCGTGAGACGTCAAGTGAGGAGTTCACTGGAAACTGGTATATTTTATTGCAGGTAGACCAGCCTCTTTGTTAGCACATGATCGGTCTGTTGAGAAGCCGCTAGACGTGCAGTTGTGCAGGAAGATTTGGCAATGCACAGAACAATGGATGATGGCTCGCAAAGATGAAGTAAGTACTTTCTAGAGGGCCTGAGTGACCTTCTCGCAAACTACATCAAGAAACAACACTTGATATTTGTTTTGCACATTTTGGATCATTTAGTTCTTAATGATACCTCTAAATCAATTATTCAACTGTATTTTCGCCTTTGTTAACATGTGCAAGAATTTCTGCTGCAGGCAAATTTACGTTGATGAACAAAAGCAAAGACCTTTTCAGGGTAATGCTATAGAATTAAAATATACAATGTTTCCATTGTATGAAATCTTAAAATGTATGTCAAATATATTGAGAATAACCTAAGAAGAATGCTGTTTCTATAGAGCTTGTATCCAGCTAGCATGGACACTTTTGGGAAATAACCTAGTGATATGCATACATAATAAGGGCATGGTATTCCCCTGAACAAACACCATCAGTTTCACTTTTGCTAAAGAGAAAGCCAAGTAGAACAGCCAGAGAAGAATGCGTGAGACATAATGAATTGTCAATGTGGATTTTTACAAGTGGACTTTGTTAACCTTCTTTATATATAATTTAATCATAGCACATGTTGCGGGCATTGAACATCAGTCATTCTGGAAAGTTCTGTAATATTGCGTTTATTATGTACACTGTTAAAGATACAGTGATTAATGAATGGCTGAAGCTTAGTGTGAATACTTAAGAATTCTGATGGACTGAACTGAAATCATTTGCTCACTCAGTACTCAGTGTAGAGTCTGTTTGCTATCAAAACGCAGCTACATCTGATTACTGGGTCAGTAAAGATTTTACCCTCTTCAACCTGAATGATTCCACTACATGTCAAATCTTTCTTTAACCTTTGGATATGTCACATAACGACTGGCAAATAAATGTGGTGCCCAGGACTGTTTTTTTATATTTTTTGCTTATGAATGATGTGTTAAAAATAAAGGTACTCAAATAAAGCCTTGTTTATTGTGACACCTCTACAGACACCAATTTTGTCTCAAAAAGTAAACAGTTAATGAACTATGACATTTAACTATGACAATTAATGATATTGAAAACCTTCTAGTAACTTCTTTGCACAAAATATGCTAATTTTACATTGTGAACAACAAAGTGAGTCTATATTTAAGCAAGAAAACACAACAATTGGAACATTTTGAAACGAGGAAATAATAAAATATTAAAAAGAAAAGATGCAAAAAATTGCATCAATCTAAAGAAAATGAAACTAAACAAAACGAACGTTGAAATCAGATAAAGTAAAATAAAAAATAAAAAATAACTATATAGAATAATAAAATTTGGAAAATGTTTGCAAAAATGTGACTACTAACAGTGACTGCTATTAATAGTAGTTAAAATTTTTTATTATATTTATAGCCTATTTGAAATAATTCATAATTATTCAAATGAAAGAGATTGTTTAAATTAGAGAATTAATTATGGCCTATAGGTAGTCCATCGTAACTGTACAAAGTAAGCATACATTTCGAAATGCAATTGTAAATTTAAATATATGTAAAATATGAAATTTTACACTAATGTAAAAGGGTTTCCCCATGTTCCCCTATGGGTTCATGATGGAACTGCAGTGGAAAGTGTCATTTTTCAAATACATTCTTATTTTTGTGAATATTTTATGCATGGGTTTAAAAATACATTCTATTTATTTACTTATTACTTTTATTAAATAAATTTAGTTTACACTGATGATGCATACAAATCAGTCACTGCATTTATTTGGGAAGATTTCATAATATCAGTGGTAAAATCTTTCTGCTATATTGGGGTTTTCAACAAACAAAAACTCTTGGGAATCCCTGATCAAGAACATTATACAAGCGTCATTACAGTCCACGCAGACAACAAGAGAGAAAAAACATCAAAAGGTTATCTTGCTTTTTGTTGTTCTTATTTTTTTAACTCATCAGTTCCTTTATTAAATGTTTTATGGTTAATAAAAAAGTATTGATTATAACAAATATACAAAAATGTAAATAATACATTGTTAACCATATAGATAAATTACTAGGTAAAAATTTCAACGTTAAATTTTATCAATCTCCTTTTTGATTTAAAATGTCTTTAGCGGGATTTTGATTAATGCCATATACGGTTTATGTAGTTTGGGTAACTTTTGGGGTAGACGACGTGGAATTCTTTTTTTGTAATTCTTTAGCTATGAAAGTTTAAAACAAATAGGCAAATCAATCATTGTCTCATGGAGAAACAACACAATATTCACACAATATTTATAAATAAAAAGGAGCTAAAGGAAACCCCATTGTTATTTAAGGTAGAAATTAAACATTATATTGAGTTGCCTTGGTTTATCATTGGTTTACAACAGTAAAACAACAATACTAAAGCAAAACGCATGATCTTACACCACTATTATTGTATTTTATTTGTTTACTTATCCTACTTGCTACCTAATTTTATTTGACAGATTGTTGTAGTATTTTTGATATGATTGTTGTCTTGTTTATTGATTATAATGTGACAATAAAGAGGATCAAATACTGTCACGCGTCACGTGACGGAAGGATGCGCGCTGGATTATCGTCCGGGTAGAAAACGCAGGAAAAATGGCTGAGAAGAAAGGTGAGCGTCGTACTTTCTTTTCCTTCTTTCCATCACTTTGCAAACCTTTACACACGCAGAATATTATTCATAATATTTTATACCATATACTGTGTGTTTATCTGATATTATAATAATACTAACCGGCTGATAAATTTCGCGTCTATACGCATCTGCTGTCTCAAGTATGCTGTCAATGGGGAAACTGCGTATAGAGAAAGATTGTAAAAGATGAAGTGTTTTTCTCAATAAAATTGCTTTTGCATTTGGTAACATTTTAAAACATACCAGCTTATTCACAGATAACCCAAGCACAGAAAGTCAAAATGCCAATGTTCGTGGTCAGTATGAGTCATCTTACCCACAACCTCCTCGAGCTCATAACATGAGGTTATATAAGAGAAACTCTGGAGCACAGCACAATAACTGCTTATTTAAAGCCCGGTTTCTTTTTCCAGAAATGTAAAACAGACAATGAAAACAGTTTGAGAAAGTGTCAGCTTAATCTTTGCTTTCAAAAGAAAAGTTCAGGTTTAGTAATGTCAGTGTTAAGTATGTGCTTGTTCATGATGAATGTCTAATGTATGGCGTTTTAGTTGGTAGACAGTTCTTTGCATTTTAGCTTAGATTAAAATGACTTCAGATCTGTCTGAAAACGATACTATGACCCATCTGTTGGCTGCAGTACGTGCTATTTCGGTGTGTGGCTTATGTCTGGAGTCCAACAAGGTCACTTCATTGGACAAGGTTACTGTCAAGGCATGAGGCCCAACTGTCCATAATAAACTATTGTCAGGTCCGCAGTATTTCTAGCCTAAATGTTGTTTTACTTTCAGGTGTGAATTAAGGTAACCAGATAAGTGTATGACAAATGGTTTGGGCAATTCCAGCATTTTCAAAACTTGAAATATAAATTCTTACAGAATTTATGAGGAATATGGACTGTTCTGGATGTGACAGTTCTGAAAACAGCACTTTACCTGAAAATAAAAAATCATGCTTTAAACACACAAAAATGTATTCACTGGGTTTACTGAGCCTTATAGTTTAACATCACTAAATACTTCAAGGCTTATTTTAAATGTGTCATATAAAATGCACATCTTTATGTTGCAACAGACACGGAGACCTTTGATGTTCTGGAGCTGGCAGAGCACGTCAAGAAACAAAGGTGGTGGAACAAAATGTTTGGCAAAAATAACTCTGGACCTGCTGCTGAGAAGTACTCTGTTGCAACGCAGCTGGCCATTGGCGGAGTAACTGGCTGGTAAATTGTGGTATTTTATTTGACACACCTTTGACACAACTCCCTTGTCACTCCCTTAAGTTTTGTTACCACCCTAGTAACACACAATAGGTATAAATAATGGTGTGTATACTTGCAAACATGCCTTATGTGTGTTTCAAAAGGGAATGTGCAGCATCTAAGTATTTCTGACCCTGCCTATGGAAACATTGTATTCAGTATGTGTTTGCACATTAGGTGTGCTGGATACTTGTTTCAGAAAGTGGGGAAACTTGCTGCGTCAGCTGTAGGTGGTGGATTCTTTCTGCTCCAGGTAACCGCAACAACTGTATTGGAATCAGTTGCACATGCTGTGATGTCATTTGACGTGTCAAATAATACTAGAAATCTGTGCTGTGCTTTCAGATCGCTCATCACACTGGCTATATTACAGTAGACTGGAAAAGAGTGGAGCAGGATGTGAACAAAGCCAAAAAACAACTGAAGCTAAACTCAGAAAAGCCACCCAAAGAAGTGAGAACAAAATTTAATGAGGTAAATAAATAACATTATTAACACAGAATACATACCCATAATACACACTCACTTAGATGTATTATTTCTTATGATATGCTGGAATGAACAGAGTAAACTCACAAAAACAGGAAAGTGTTTACGTCACATTTAACACCAGAACCCAAAAAGTACATAAATAAATATATTTAGCACAAGAAAGTTTTTGTGACATTATGATGATAATAAAGCATTATTAAGGGATATTTTGTCGTTCCATAGGTGCAGGTGTTTGTCAAGAAAAACATTGTTCTTACAGGGGGCTTTGCTGGTGGATTTCTGCTTGGTCTGGCTTCATAGGAGCTCTTTCTCTCTCGTACTACCTTATGTCTTACATGTTGAGGATATCAGTTGACTACATATACAACAGATTACAGCTTTAAAGTGTGTTACTGCAGCTTGTATTAAACTTGGCACTTCTTTTAGTAGTCTGGGCTCTAATTAATAAGTTAAGGCATATAATGTCAGTGGCGGTGTATTTAAAGCATGCTAGAACGTATTATTTCATGACTTTTTGGACAAATATTGTTTTTATTATTTGTACCTGTTGCCCCCGTTACATTTTTGTTATACTTTTATTTGAACATTTTCCTATATATATTGGTACAAATTAAAAAAATGTAAATTTTTGAGTCAAATGAAACTCTTAAATCCATATGTAAACTTGTGACTAAATTGTGGTTACAGACAAAAGTATTAGAATGTTTAAATAATAATAAAAAATCACTTCTGTGAACACTCTTTCAAAACATTATTGTAATAAATTGGGTCAATAAAAAGTCATTTACTTCTTTTGTTATATTGTGATCTGCATTTCAGAAGGCTCTCTATAAACATACCTACTGTAAGACCCCATTAGAATTACAGTGTCACTTATAACATGAAGTAAAGCAGTTCCATGCAAGTATCAACCTTACAATAAAAATGATTGTTATCATACTGATAGCTCAGATGTCAATATGGTGGTTTTAATACCCATGTGCGGCCTTTCTTAAAGTCTTTAAAGCATTTTTTTTATGTTTAATCATGATTTTTCGTAGTCAGGTATAGTGTTGTTTTCAGAATTGTCACATCCATTAAAGTCCCCATTCCTAATAAATAATAACTATTTTATGTTCTTTGAAGAATCATCTAGTCCTCATTTGTTGGGTATTATTGCTTCTGGTTTGTACATTTTAGCATTTCTGACAATATCATTACTAAACTGTATTACTGGGTATAATAAATGATGACATAGGAAGCTTGACGGTTTATTTATATTTAGTTTAGTTTTTTATTATGTTTAGTTTAATTTGTTGAGTTCAAAGATGAAATGACTGTGATGAATTCACACAATTACAAAGTGTTTTTGATGAACACTTGTTTCACATGTCCCTGTCAAGTGTCCACTGATTATAGCAGCAAATAGATGGCTCGGATATCTCAATGCATTTATGTTTTTGCTGTAGGTTTGATGTCTTTGATAAATCCAGAGCAGCAAACGGACTTTTCTCCTGCTTGAGATTCACAGCACTTCCACATGGCCCGGATCACATCCTCACAACGACTTTCAATGTATTTGTTGGCTGTTAATACACAAAAACACAGAATATGGGTACATTTTTTAAAACGCCAAACTACAGTCACTCTTCATGCACGATATGGTCATATTTAGCCCACAAGTCTACCTTGTAAACATTTCTGTATCGCACAAGCCTGCTTTTGACAAGGGTCTTTCTGTGACATATCTTATTTTAATATACAGCGCTATTACAAACTTATTTTGGCATAAATTGAGCAGAAACTTTCAGGAGTAGGCTAATAGCTGTCCACCGCTTCTGTTTACGCCATAACACGTGAATTATTACGTCAATCCGCTGATCCGCAACTATTTTCTCCGGTCGGAAACAATATTGTTCAAATAAAGAAATGTTTTTTTTGCTCTAAAAAGTACAACACATCATAAATTAATATAAAACTATTAAATATTGCTCGAATGAATAAAGATCTAATCCCGAAGAAAAGAAAAAAACACTTTTAGTGCAATTTAAGCTTAAGAAGTATCATTTATGATGCATGTCAGGGTCAGAAATATGTTCTTTAATTGTGACCTTACCAAGCACGATATCGATCATCCCTTATTTCAGTCTTGTATGAAGAAAGAAGGCCTGCCCGAAAGCTTTGCAAATATGACAGCCTAGTGCTGAGACTTTTCTTCAAGGGACTTTGCCCAAAGACAATGGTTCTTGTGTTTCCTACCGGAATTATTTTATGTAACACAGGCGCTTGCCGATGCGGAAGTGCTTCTCTGTAATAAGCAAGCAA
The DNA here is from genome assembly GCA_019155185.1 of Beaufortia kweichowensis. NCBI lineage: Eukaryota > Metazoa > Chordata > Actinopteri > Cypriniformes > Gastromyzontidae > Beaufortia > Beaufortia kweichowensis. Next base: position 5,373,948 of record CM032812.1, on the reverse strand, counting down.
ACAAATCCAACGCAATATTATTGGCTATATTACAGCTCATAATATGGCAGTGAATGCGGTACATTTAGAGTCCGACGCTTTTCTTGTTTGTATGAATCATGCTCTCAGCACGGAGAAAGAGGAAGTGATGGGACTGTGCATCGGCGAGGTGACTGATCTTGTTTATTTTGTGTTTTAGTTCACGGTATCAGATATGTTTATGAAGCTCTTGAACTCTCTGTCAATATTAGGTGGACACAAACCGCATCGTGCACATTCATTCTGTCATTATTTTGCGTCGGTCAGACAAAAGGAAAGACAGAGTGGAGATTTCACCAGAGCAGCTGTCAGCAGCATCCACTGAAGCTGAGATATCCTTTTACTGTACACTACTGTACAACATACAGTACCAGTCAAAAGTTTAGTCACAATTGACAAAATGTACCTCATGATCTTAAAAATCTTTGAATGTGTTTATTTTTAATGTGTATATTTAAGGTAAATATTTCAATGTTAAAAAAATACTTTTATAGACGAAAATATAATTTATTATTTGATTATATTAATTTATTATTATTGATCAGCTATAAATCTGCCCAGACACTATTACAGTTCCTTTTACAACCTCTATACAGTTCTTAATATGAAGCACAGATTGGCTGAGATGACAGGACGTCCTATGAGAGTTGTGGGCTGGTACCACTCTCATCCACATATTACTGTATGGCCCTCACATGTTGGTTCGTATTATCCTACAAACTCTGATGAGCTCGCATTTGTTTTTGTTTTTTTATGGACTGTTTTGTATGGACTATTTGTTTTCATCCTGCACAGATGTTAGAACTCAAGCAATGTACCAGATGATGGATCAAGGTTTTGTTGGCCTCATCTTTTCGTGTTTTATAGAAGATAAAAACACAAAGGTAAGTTAAGTATACCATCTCGACTGGAAAAAGAAATGGTAAAGGATTTGATCACTATGTATTCTCATTATGCTTTATCATCTAACAGGGCATACAGCATGCTTTTTGCAATGATAATTGATGCGTCATGTAGTGTTTCAATGGAAAGATGATGTGACGTATAACACATGTAATGTAATTTGGACTGTCATTTGTGTGTTCCTCTAGACTGGTAGAGTTCTGTATACCTGTTTTCAATCAGTCCAGGCCCAGAAAGGTTCAGAGTAAGTGAAGCGCTACTCATTTTCTTACACATATTTAAATTTAAACCAGTTCTACTTTAATTTAAATATAACTTTTTATCATTCTGTCCCATATAATAAGGTATGAGCGGATTGAGATCCCAATCCATGTAGTCCCACATGAAGCTATTGGTAAAGTTTGCCTGGAGTCTGCTGTGGAGCTGCCCAGAATTCTCTGTCAAGAAGAACAGGACACGTATAGAAGGATTCACAGGTGGAGAACCATTTCCAGAATAATCCATGTTTCTCAGGATCTTATATGTTCTCTAATTAGTCATTATCGGCCACTGGCTAATCTAAAAAGGAAATATTCTAAGAATTCTTTATACTGATCATGTTGCACCTGTTTTCCTTGTTTTGTAGTTTAACTCATCTGGATCCTATCACAAAGATACATAATGGGTCAGGTAATGTATTAATAGTATCTACATTAAATGTATAAATGTGTTCACAAAGAAGCAAAAGAAAAGTGCAATAAAATAATCTATAGAGTTATGACTTTAAATTAAACCATAACTAGGCAATATCAATACTGTACTTAATTATAAAACCATGATCTATGTATAGTGTGGAAAAGCTGTAAAAATGTGTATCTGTGTGTTGTTCAGTGTTCACTAAAAACCTGTGCAGTCAGATGTCGGCCATAAGCGGCCCGCTGCTTCAATGGCTAGAGGATCGTCTGGAACAGAATAAACAAAGTATCATCGAACTCCAGAAAGAGAAAGAGCGACTGACACAAGAACTAGCATCATTATGAGGATAATTACAGCAAGATAAGTCTTAATAAATCTCTCAAAAGCATCTTTCTTTACATTTTCTGTGTTGCACTTAAAGGAGAAGGTTCGTCTCTTCACGTTTCTCATGTGTATCAAGCTTTCACTGCCCTCACAACCACTTGTTTATCTCAGTTTTGTCATTTTGCCTACAACTTATTTTTGTTAAATACCAGATCTGCATTAATTATTATAGTACACTTACTGGATCATCTTAAAAATGACATTTGTCATGTAACAAAATGCAGATATGTTGTTTGTATCATTACTGATTTTAATGTCACTTTCTAAAGTCAGATCTTAATAGCTGGTGCTGTTTAAACTTAAGCTGTAAATCTCTGATTGTACAAACAATGTTCAATAAATAGCTAAATATAAATGTTTTTCTCTTCATGAGTTTTCTTTTGCTGAACTAAAATTTGAATTATGTTAAAAATCATAATTATAAAAGTCAAACGTTTTAATGACTGCTTACAGTTATCTTCATTTACATGCAGAATGTTCTGAACAAACTCTCTAGACTTGTGCTTAATGTTCTGTGAATATCAAGTAGCTTCCAGTCCAGCAGTCTGCCACTTCCACTAAAAGTAGCAAAGGTGTAATAAGGATTTGAAATCTTTACTGTAGCTTGTTAAATGTTTTTAAGTCTCACTGGTGCTCATTAATCTTTTCTAAAAGTGTTCATAATGCTATTTTAACTGTATAGCACACATGCCTAGAATAATGATTATTCCAAAAGTGATTTTAAAATGTCCATCTGATTCAGATGTCAATACTCAGTTGCAGTAATGCAATTTAATTTTCTGCCACTAGATGTCCCCAGATGCCCTTGTTAAAATGCAGTTTACTGACAAGTTCTATTGAATACAGAGTGTTTCGTCTTGTAAAACTGGCCAGGCAATGCAGAGAAAATGAGTATGTTTAACTAGCAATGTATTTGGTATTCTTGGAATAGAGCAATACTAATAAACAACAAACAGACAGATCTCTCACCACATGACATCATAAGGTGCAACACCACATTTTTATGTCCTGTATACTGAAAAAATCTATACCACTTAATCACAAGTCATAATTGATGCAAATGTCTTCCAGAAGATTAAAGTACATTTTCAACTGGGTGTTAAATGATGATAGAAAAGTTTAATCAAATGTCTTTTCCTCCCAATATACGAAACAACAAAATCTACAGTGCTTCAGTTGCACTGCATTCATGGAGTGAGAAATTATCTTCATTAAACAGAGTCCAAGTTCACCAGAGAGAGCACAAATCACCCTAATGGTGTCTTTGCACAAAACACAAACCTATTTACCACAAACTGTAGAGAAATATGAATTATAGCTTTGATCTAAAACAAAGTTATTCAGTTGAAGAGCTTATGAATATTTCTCCAGCTACAAAGCTTGGCTGTAGAACACTACAACACTATGAAGTTGAAAGTTTTTAGCTTAAATAGCGTTTCAACAACTTAAAATTTCATCTTCACAGAGTTTGCGAGGTTTTAGAAAATGTACTATGATAAATGGACAAAGTTCAGTCCAGTTCTTCTTCAGAAATACACTTTCTCCTGATTTGTGTCCAAACACCAACTGTGGACACTCAAACATCTAAAGGTAAATATTACTTTTTAGTTTGTTGCACATATTAAATACATTTGTACAGGGGTGTTCAAACTTTGACTTTAAATGATTTAAATAGGACAAAATATAGCACAAATAACTAATAATCAAGACACTGCTTAGTGTTTTGTTGTTCTTTATAATGAAAATACTTCTTTATGGCCAAGGTCTGTTATATTTTAATAGGTGGAAAACCTTGAACAACAAATGGGTGGACTACAAATATTCTTGGGTCCTTAAAGCCCAAGATGCTCAATTTAATAAAAAAATGAGTCTAAAAACAAACTAAAACGGTCTATGTTTTACAGTGAAGTGAGCTGTATTTCCACTAATGTTCTCACAGTGACCGTGGAGGTTTATAGCTCCAGTAAGGTGCTCTCAGGCGTTGATTCAGGTTTCAATTTCTTGTCCAACATCTGGAAGTGCAGATACACATTTAAAATAAACATCCCATATTTATCACCACATACAGCGGACAATAAACGCATACCGCTTTGTATCAAGGTCTAGTCTACGACCGCACTAAAAAAGAACGGATTGTGTGTATAACAGCGCTCATCCTGGGACTGAAAACATGCAGCCACCTGCATGTATATTGTGTATTCAATATTGTGAAGGTCCTGCTGTAAGACTGATGGAGATGGAGCAAAGAGTTTCTCCCTCCTTACAGGTTATTACTCCTGGCAGAATGCTGCCATTTATTGAGTGTGAAGGCACGCTGACTGTAAAGCCAAAGCCTCTATAAATCTAAAATTATGTGTGTGTATGTTTCTCTGTGTAGGATATGATCGAGGTACAGATTATGTGTGTGTGTTTGGAGGGCATTTTGTTTGATGAGATGCCTGTGGGGCCAGAAGCCCCTGGATATATTTATGGCACAGGGGCCGATGAGGCACTGGACAATGACGTCCCAGAGGCAGACAGTGTTTAATTACCACCTCCGAAATAGACAGGATAGAGCACACACACTCACACATATTGCTTGGCCCTCAACTAGAAAACTTTAAAATGAAGGAAGTGTTCTTCTGTCACAAATAATGCTAGACAATGTGCTGTTTGAGATCAATATTAGAGGCACATTTTTCTTTACTTGCATTGAGAGAGCAATATCTGAGGTCAAGAATGTCACAGAGACTTAAAGGGATAGTTCACCCAAAATTATATCATAATTTTTTGACCCGTATGTCATTCAAACCCTGTATATGATTCTTTCTTTTGTGGATATTTTGGAAATCGCTGGTTACCGGCACCCATTGACTTCCATTGTACCTTGTGTTCATACTATGAAAGTGAATGGGTGCCGGTTACCAGCGTTTTGCAAAATATCTTCTTCCGTGTTCTGATGAAGCAAGAAAGTCATACAGGTTTGACATGACATAATGGTGAGTAAATAATAAAAGAATTGGGCTGTTCTGACTTTTGGTGGGCCAGTAAAAAACAATTGACAGCCTCCCAGAACGCTTGTCTAGCTAACAAAATGTTCTAAAACATTATACTAATATTCCCATTAGGTTATGAAAACATTATTATAAAACAATGTGAAAATAATGTTATTATAATGTTTAGCAATTGATATACAATGTTGATAAAACGTTCTTTTAACACTGAACAAGAATGTTCTGAGAATATTTCCTATTAGCGATAAAGCATGTTCTGCATAAGCAAACATCCGTACAAAATCTAAGTTTTTTTGCTGCTTTGTGGCATTTGTTTTTCACCTGTCATTTGGGAGCAGGGTTAGATGAGATGTGGTGTTTGAGATCAATTTTTGCGTGGAAAGAGGAAAATATTTCTCAAACTTACACTGAGGGAGCCCAGAAACTTTCACTGTTTTCACTTTTGGTCTTAAAAATCTCTTACAGCGGTGTAAAGTTTTAAGTAGATTTGCATCATGCCACTTCTTCTGGTGCCAAATTACTCCAGAAGTCACAAAAAGACACAAATCTTCATGGTTTAATGTTGTCATTATTATAATGCAAGAGGTACTAGGAAAATGAATTTTGATGTCAAAGAGAGTGGTTTAGGAACAAACATAAAAAACCTTAATGTTTCTGCCAGCAAACAAGTACATTTAGATTTCCGCATCAGCGATCTGTTCTACGGCTGTCAGTCTTTTCACATATTTCAACAAACATTCCCAGCGTGTTTCAATTAACATCGCTCTGCAGGATGGACAGTCTCATAGCTCATGTCCGTCTGGTTTCGCTCCTAACCTCCACGCTCAGAGTATATACCTTTGATTTCACGTAGAGATTTATTTGCCTATTACGAGCGTTCTCATTTCCACCATCGTAACCGCAGATTCCCGGCTATCGCAGAATGCGATCCTCTTTTTATTCTTGGATCAATTTAGTAGCATCGTATACTATAAATCATAAAATGCATGAATACTAAGAAGGTGAATGTGGCAGTTACAGGCTGCAGTTAGATAGGTGGGAGGGGAGGGGCGTGGCAGTGAATACCGAGTCCTGATTGGTTAATTGCTTGGCTGTACTTCAAGGTCATTATATCACACTGCAGAATTATTCACCGCATCATAATTTTTTGCTGGTAAATATACAATACATAAAGCTATTGTTTGTATATTGTTACTGTATTCATAAAATACCTTCTTCTATCCAGTTTATTATGCTATTCATAGTGTATCTGTTATTTCCACAGTGTTTACTGATATATATTCCCTATAACAAAATGTGTTTATGGTTTTGTACATGGGATTAAAAGTAAGAAACCTCAAAACCTGCCTGACAGTGAAAAGGTATTTAGGTATTTAGGCATAAGGCCTTTTCTAAGTGGAATAACGTTTTGTGATGTGTTACTGATTTACTTCATGTAAAAAGTGCTTTTATTACTCTTGCATAGCTATATCTTGTGTTCTTGTTGGAGCTTTAACATTTTTAATCTCAGATAAAAAGGCTCTTAAATTATAGACATATGCAAATGCAAAAGACGCAGATGGAAGTTTTGTAATCATTTAAAACTGACTGATCTGATTATACCAAAGTAAAAGATTGGAACAGGATATTTGTTTACATGCTAATGCAGTTCAAGAGCCCGGCGCTCATAAGGGAACTTCCTCTTGTCATTGCAAATGCTTGTGAAAGTGAATATCATGTACTAGGAAGTGACACGTTGTACAGAAGTAGTCTGAAACATGTAGGTCACTGTAACAGGAATCCCAGCCTGTGGCTCAGAAAACTGTTTATCAACTTTAAGTCTATCATTAAAAAACCTTTTTATAGATCATATTTTTACATTTTTTATAGTTTTCTGTTCATGAAAACATGCATGAGAGGAAATTATTTAAACATACTGAACATTATTCAGAATGGTCCACAAGTCCATTGCGTTGGCTGTTTCTTTGCTTATATTTCTTATATGGGGTCTAAATGATTTTATTTATTGGCTTAATATGATCCTTATAGATAGCGTTGCCTTGAAGCAAGAACTAGTCTTTTATATTGATTTTCTTTTAGCCTTCCAACTTTCCGATGCAAACTTGGCATGCGCTCATGAATGCAGTAAGTGATACTGAGTCAACTCACTTTTTATGTTGCCAAAAGTCCAAACAGTGTATTGTTATATTCAACAATTTATTATGACATCAAATGTTTTTTACAATGCTAAATGCTTTTTTCATTTCTACCACAAAACGACATCTAAGAAAATAGCTAGTATACTTTTATTGTTTTATCGGGGCTTAATAAAATAAAATTCTTGTTTTGCTATCAAAATGACCAAATTCTCACACACAGAAGGTCTGTGTTGTGACAAAACAGATAAATAGGCTGTGTCTACTGAAATGATGTAGCACTACACTGCACAATGTCCCACTAATGTAAGCGTGACAATCAAAGCAGAAAACACCTATTAGTATTGTGGCTTTCTGTGCTTTTTGTATCCGCCAGCATTTTCACGAGTCCCACGAGGGCAGAATCCTCCTCATAAAAATGAATATTAGAGCGCGTGAAAGGAAGGATTGTGTGGCAGGCTATTCTCAGGTTCACTGGTTCATTTGATAGGGGCTTTACCAGGCAAATAAATAAAAGATGTTTTGCTGTATCAGGCACTTTTCGACAAATTAAACCCAATATAGCGGAACGGCCCATCTTCAGTAACCGTCTGCTCTCGTGGCGACGTTGTGGAGCGGGCGGATGCTGAGTGATGTCATTGACTGCCCCATCGGCGTACTGAGATGCTACTACATCACTTCTGAATGCAAAGAGATCAAGCTTTATAGCTTGTGCAGTCTGCTTATATCAAGGTAAAAAGAAAGTTTACTGAAAATTACAAACTGAGCATTTTTTTTGTTGATGTGTAATTGAAAATTGATCTTGCCAACACTGATGATGTGCTGATGTGATGGCTGGTAATGTACTGTAGATCATTTATGGTTAGTTCTGTCTTTAACATATTTTCAAAACTGTGTATAAAATGTTAAAATAGAAATAAAATGTTACATTAGAAAATGTGTAAAAGGTAATGTAGTTATGTGAAAATATGCCATATTTTGTTATTCCCTGTTAGAAAAACAGCTTTGTCTAGCTTTAGCTAGTTAGATAAAAGTAATTAAACCAGATAAAACTTGACAGAGAGAAACTACAAACCTTAATTTGTACCGAAATATATCATTTTATTTCAATTACCTTATCTGACTGACTTAAAACCAATCAAGTCCAGGTATAAATAATCAACCTATCAACAAGACAAACATTGCAATTTTCTCTGATCCACTTTTATTTTTCTTGCTTTAAACAGGATCTTCTGAGCTCCAGTTCATCTATCAAGAACGTAATAAAGGCAAAACTGAAGACCACTTTTGGTCTTTTTGAAGACCAGATGGTGCAAATTCTATTCTAATTTAAATTCATATGAAAAGATTTGGGGATATGAAAGATAATTCTACACACAGAGATTTAGTGCGTTGCTAAACTGTAAAATGAACACCTTTGTGATTGCAATACAGTAGTATTTGTCAATGTCACAGTTGACCAAATAGTATCATTCCAGACAGGCAGCTACCAAGATTGTGACAAGTAAAGGGTTTATTGTCGTAAAATACTTTTATTTCATGAGATTAGAGTTCAGTTTCCCCTTAAACGTAAGAGTTCTGGAAGCTAAAACAATCTTATAATAAAGACAGCGCAGTGTAAAGACTTAAGTATTCTCGTGGGCACAGTTGTTTTCTAGAGGACTCAGATTCCTTCCTTAAATATCTTCAGAATATTTCCTATTTCTTCGAAACTATACTAAAGTATCTACATGATGGCTTTCTTTTTTAAAAAGTACAAACCATTCATCTCCGTTTTGGTGAATTATTTCTGACAAGTGTTCAGCCCCGATCTGCAGACCGTCAGAAGAAGTTGCAGAAAGCCGTCAGGGACCTGGATCAGATACTACCTCTCTTCTCTCTCAGCTCCCTGGGGTCTCGCCGCTGTCTATTGAATCCTTTTTTGTTTTTCCATACTTTCTCTCCGCGTCTTTTCCCTCACGCTCCGAGCGTAGCTTCCAATGTTTGCCAGCTGTTATCTAAGTGCCCTAGTTTTTGGGTGATCCACTAAAACTAACTCAACTCTTCCCTTCACACATTCACCTTCAATTTTCCAAAGGTATGAAAGTAAAGTAATTATGGAAGGTCATATGGAGCTGGGGGAATGAGAGGGTCTTACAAATAAATCACTGACAGAGGAGATATTTGTTGGTCTAAACCAAATTTACTCCAGTATCGTACGTAACAACCTGCTCTTCAGGCGAAAGAAATTATGGAATAAATACGTCCATCAAAATTAATGAATGCAGGCTCAAAGTCTTGTTCACAGCAAAAATTTGCTTTGGTGTGAATAGGTCTTAAAAAGCTTCACAAAAAGTTGCAATGTACAGTGATTTAAAGCCTGGCTGGATTTTTAATTGACATTTTCTTCCTTCCAGACACTTTTGGCAGTTTACTGAGCTGTGCAAAACTCAAACAGACTATTGTTAGACTAATGAAGTCTATTACTTGGCAGAAGAAGTGAATTACTTTAGAAAAAGCTATTTGGTTTCCAGTAGGTCTTACAGGCCAAATGTATGATGAATGGATGGAAGTGTGATCTTTAAAACTTTGTTGTGACATCTGCTTTCTAATCAGAATACTTCTAAAACTTTTGTGATCTCTGACATTGTTTGTGAATTTCTTGAGCCGGGCTGCTGGAAAGACCAGACATCTTCAGAGGAACGCTGGCACGCGATAAACGCGTGTGGTGACTAAAGCTCGAACAGTCTCTCAAACGCAAAGGATTCTGGGCCAAAGACCGTGTAATCCACAAAATTTGGTCAGCGGATCAGAACGTTTCTGTGCTATCGCATGAGCGCTCTGCCAGGCTTGTTTTGTTTGTTGGACAGATGGGAATGAGGGAGTGTGTGTATGTGTGAAACAGACTGCTGTTTCTCATTGGATCAGCTCCTACAGTAATTCATTATCTACATGTCTATCCATGAGGAACAGGCTAAGAGGGAAATTTAAAGTGGCGCAGCTCTAATCGTAAATTTCATTGGAAAGCCAGCGAGCGAGCGGCCCGTGTGCTGCCTCTGAATGGTCTGGGTTTAGACTCCTTCACCGCTGTGATTTAAAGTGCCTGAAGAAGGAAGGGCGTGAATGCGGAGGCTGTCTGAAAGGGTACATATATTTTTTCCATCGTGTGCCCACACAAATACAAGAAACACATCCCAATCGAATTGAATTATAGACAGAACTGCAATCACCTCAGAGTGATTAAGGTCTGGACTTCACATATGAATACATCACGACCATTATTATGGATTCAATACCAATTTCTTGGATTATTTCTCAGCGTGTGTAGAATAAATAATGCTGTTGCAGAAAAAGCATTATGTAATCTATATCACTGTCACATGAAATGTTCTTATCGTCAATATTTGGGACAGTTCTGATATATGAAACGAGAGAGTGACATTCTCATTACATCAACATTCTCGAGTAATTTCATTTAGAGTTCTCTCAGGTCTGGTATGTTCTCTGTAAATATAGCATCTTGTATAACTAAGTCTACACATTGTTCCTGTAAATAAGCCATAGGAAAGAACAATCTAAGGTGTTAATTAATATGTTAATTAATGAGATTAAATAAAGAGCAAATGGAAACCTTTTCTTAAGTCTCTTGCGTCTCAGATATTTCTCCTGAGAAAACAGCCAGAAATCTCACAAGTGTCTGTATTTCAGTTTCACAAACTGAGTATCCAAATCTAAATGATTTCATCTATAGATGGAGATTAATTTTACATATGTTTATTATACTTTATACTATTTATATCACATTTGATTTTATTTTTATTCATGGTAAAATAAAAATAAGTTTAATAATAAATTATAATAACTCTCAAACTTTCTCCTCAAATTTACCCAAATCCAGCTTATTTTATCTATACAATTAATTTTACACACTTTTATTGTATTTTAGCAATTGTCTCATTTGTTTTTATTTTAAATTCTAACAATGGTAAATATAAGCCTTTTCTGAGCCTGGAGAGAGGAATCTGGTGTCAAAATAACTACCAAAACTAAACACCTTTTATGCAGTAATGACATGTAAAGATGTTCATTTCTGAAGTCGCTAGTAGCATGAAGCTGCCAGAGTGTCTCTTCAGGGCTCAAATTTTCCTCTTGTGTTGTTTCCTCTTGTGCCGGTGTGGAGCTGAAATGATCATGTTTTATCTCACTGTCTGCAGCTATTATCATCACACGCTACTGATAACACACCATGTGCTAAAGTTATTTATCTTGCAGCTAATCTGCTGTATATGTTACAGTCCCATTTCCCATTGAGCCCCATTTCCCATGGAAATGTCTCAGTGTCTATCTGATGCATACTTAAAATATTTAGCAGAAGCAGCAGACCAAGGTATTTCTAGCTTACTGTTGTTTAAAAACTGTGGAAAACTGAGAATTCGAACATTTTAAATACTAATTGTTGCATACCATACAGTATATAGTTGAAATACAGGGCATATTCAGATAAAGGCCACGTTAAGATTTTGTCATTTGTTTTTTTATTATCGCCTAGCACCATCCACCATGTAATCTAAATAGTCCAAAAACATTAAATGTCTTCTGATTGTTATAATACAGTGCTGTGAATGTGTTATGTTTCACAGCAGCCTTATGTTCATTGTGGACAGACACATTACTTTGCTACAAACCTATTAGTTGTAAAATGAATGATGATAAAATGATAAATGAAAAGATGGTAAAATGATAAAATCATGCAACTAAAAAGAAATGAGAAGGTTAGTGCTATCATATAGGTGATAATCACTGTAAAAGATAGAAGAATCTGTCATAATGCTATGCAAATGAATTTAAAAGAAGACCTGGGAATAAGACAAATATCTTGGAAAGAAATTGTCCACATTAACTATTAATGATATATTTGATAATAGAGCAATACTTAAAAATGTTATTTGTTAACATTATCCTAACAAACAGGTTACAGTGTTTGTGCATTAAGGTTAATTTGTATGTCCAGAGAACTGCCCAGGTTTTACCGCTGAATAAACTGTCTCGCCTCAGGGAATTTGATGCTACTCATAAACACTGTTGCATTAGAAAGATATTATTGTCTTAATAATATATCACGTAGCCCACTGTGTAATCAATCGTCAAAGAACACAGAAACCAGACTTTAAAAGCAATGCCCTGTGTTGAGCAGTATGCTCTAAGGTAAAGCTACTGTAGTTGACATCATTTGAATCATTGTTTAAACTGTGGCTTCCACTGATAAATATTTCAGCAGGTCTTGCCATCTTGCTGAGGGGTTTTGGCGGCTTTGGCACTTTTAGGTTTACAGCTTGCCGCTAGCGTTTTAAGAGGAGAAGCTTGGTCGTGAGCCAGACCCTGAGGGCATGTCCACTAGCATTGTGAACATACTGAAAGAGAAAATGGAAATTTTGTCATTATTTACTACATTTTATGTGATTCTAATGCCGTGTCGTTTTATGGAACACAAAGTGGTTAAGTAGAAAGTTGTGGGTGCTGTTTTCCATACAATGAAGGTGAATGGTGACTGGAGCTGCAGAAATGTAAAAAAACGTACGCATAAACTAGTTTGTATGATTTAATTAATTTCCTAAAGCCACAATATATATATATAAGTGAGGAAAAGACCAAAGTTTAGGACTGTGTTTACTAATAAGCTCTTCCTGCATTTTCAGGTGAACTGTCCCTTTAAGAGTTTCACTTCACACCATCACTTGTGCAGGAGTTGAGCGCTGCATGACACGTGTTGACCACTGTTGACCTTTGACCCTGCAGTTATGACCTTCGATGGCCCTGGCATTTAATGACCATTGAGATGGAACTGCAGGTTTTATAGCCTGAAGATTTGCTGCAATGCTTTAAATATGTGGCTCGTAAAAACTCCAGCATGGAGATCTACAGCATGTACTTAATATGTCTGAGTGATGTCGATTTCATGGGGGTCATAACGCATGAGGCAGTATCTCCTGACAGGATCTTGAATCAGTCATATGACATAACCTGCCATATTAAAAAAGAAAAAATAAGGCAAAATCTATATCCAAAACTCAGCAAGATCAAATGAACTGTGCAGGATTATGGTACAGTAATTACATATCGATTAGAAAGCAGCACTGCTATTTGCAAAATTGTTTGCCAGATCATTTATCTGTAGCGTTCCACACTCTTCTATCAACAAACGAGGCTATTTCATAGATAAGATTTCCTCTTGCCACGACAAATGTTCAAATGTTACACTGGGGAGGGAATTTCTGGTGAAACTACTCACAGTCCTTTATCGCTATTTAACTGCTAAACAGGCACTGCTAAAGAGGATTGTGAAAAATCTAAACGCGAAGTGGTCCGGGAATTACGCTTTGAAATGTAATGTTGTTGTTATTGCTGATGTTCATATCTTTTTTCTGTACCACAAGCATGGCACAGTAATTATAAAGATGTAGCTAAAGCTCTGCTGATGGCACTTTTTGATTAATGACTGAGAGTTTGCATCCGATCCCTAAAGGCGTACATGTTTCTATATGTCATTGATCACAGGGCTGTTTTGCGCCTCGTGGACGCTTCGCATCTCACCAGAAGATGCTGCTGTTGCTCTGTGTTGTACTGCAAACTTCTGTCCGAATCCAATTGGTCTTCCTTCCTTGAAAAAAGACTTTGGTGCATTAAGAACTTTCCTGTTTCACATCCAAGACCTTGCTGACTGTTTGTTTTATTTGCTTGGATGGCGGTTTGGAGGGCATCTTAATGTGAGATTGTACACATGTCGACCTGAAGTAGATTCAAACCACCTCCCAGAACAAGGTAACAGATAATCCTTATCTTTATAAATGAGTAGAAACAAGGTAAAAGTGGGGTCTTTATCGTTTCAAATCAGTAGGAACAACGTGTTTTTTACCTTCACAAATTAATCTTTTGAATTGAATAAATTCCTAAATTAGGTTGATAGCAAAACAAGAGTGATCAACCTTTGGGCAATACCATGCAAATCTTACCAATAACCTTGTCAATATTTGGTTTTCTCATAGTCAGTTGAAGTGCTGTTTACAGAATTGTCACCTCCACAACAGTCCATATTCCTTATAAAAGGAAACATGACAATTAAAATAAAATAACAATTTTATGTTCTTTGAAGAGTCATTTCTTCTCCATGTGTTGGGTATTAGTGTCTCTATTTTGTGCATTTTAATTCACAAAACCTCTACAAAGTATGTTGCCTCTTAAAACGTGTTCTTTTTGTCACATCTATAATGCATGTATATTTCCTTTTTTATAAATAAATAGATAACTTATGCATAAATCAGATATTTGTTAACATATGGACTCTTCAAACAAGACTTAAATATAAGTATAAACAGATGGTTCATTATATTAGTAATAAATACATTTTGCAAGAATTTATATTTCAAGTTTTGACTGAAAATGACACATCCATAACTCTGGAATTGCCCCTTTCAAGACTTCAGAATTTGTTTACTGTACCTCTTTAAGCATCTTACAAAAACGGTCGTCACCGTCTATCGCCCTCCTCGAGGGAAACTCAAGGTTAAACCGTATACCTGAGGGTAACCCCAACACGTTAGGCTCAAAACAAGCTGTTCGTGGGAGGTTTTGTATGCAGGAATCAGTCAAGGAATGTCAGGCGGGCATCAGTCATGCATGCGAAGCAGTCATGGAGCAGAATGCAGGTACTCATGCGTATCGTTCCTGAGGGAAGATGTACGGAGGAGGGTTACAGAGAAACAGAGCAATGCTGGAGCGACTCCAACAATACAGACAATGCTACCTCCACCCAGGAGACCTCCATCATTAGAAATGCTCTTCTCTTCTGAGCCTCTTTTTCTAAGCGTAATCTGTATTACCAAAAGCTTTTTTCAGCTCTGACAACTGGCTAATGATCCGATAAGATATTAGTAATGAGCCTGGCAGTTGTGACTCCCTTCTGTTTTGAGTGCTGTAGACTGGTTTATGGGAAATGCAAGTTGAGAACTGCTGTCAGTGGGTGCGAACAAAGCTAAATTATTTAACTATTTACAAGTCGTAACTCCTCATCTTTGGATGAGATTTGGTATATGCTTCTTGGAGGTGTAAAAGCTACAGACGCTATATTAAACGAGTAGTTCACCTATGAAAATCCTCTCATAATTACTCACCCCCATACCATCCTAGATGTACAAAATAAATGAACACTATGTTATATTTGATTATCTTCAAAAGTAGTCACATTTTGTAAAATCATACTCTTGACATTTTATCATCCAGCTTCTTGAGGTTTTGTGAAGGTTTTTTAACAACACTGAAGAAATGTATGTCTATGCTAGACTCTTATTGACTGCTTTTTATGCATTATTTGCTCTAAGTAATCCATTCTTTTAAATGAAATTTAATTTTTTTAAATTAAAGAAATTAATATTTTAGCATAATTATATTTTTGTCTGCTAAAGTAATTTTAAACATTAAAATATACACCTTCAGATTAAAAGATTTTCTAAGTCATGAGAAACATTTTTGTCAATTGTGTCTAAACGTTTGACTGGTACTTTATACACATAATAAAAGTAATCCAAATGACTCCAGTGGGTTAATAAATGTCTTCTGAATGAAACATTACATTTTTAAAAGAAAACAATACAATATTTTCTAATTTATTTACTAAATTCAAATATGGCAGCACATTGATAGTTGGCTGTCTCATGAAATAACACATAAAAACAGGAAGAACCAATGAGATTCAAAGTTATCGATGTGCTACCACATTTGATTTTTTTGTTAAATTCTTTGAGAAACTCTTCCATTGAGTAATACCTTTGGGTTTTCTGATGACGAATGTGCATGTTTACTGAACTATGTGGAGCACAGTCAGAAAAACAATAAATATTCATTATTCCTTAATTCAACAATACCCCCACTCCCTTCTTGTTGTCCTCTCTTGACTTCATAGCAAGGACAGCGCACAGCTGTTGTAATTTGCTTCATGAGGGACGCCTGTCTTGACAGTGGGACACCTGAGGTTATCGCTCCACAAATAATCCAAAGGTTTAGCGTCTCTCCCCCAACGGCAGCTGTAACTCTATGACGCTGTGGAAACTGTGCGGTTATTTCCCTTTCACCTGTGACTGTTTCCAGCGTCAGCATTCCTCATGAATCACACAGAGAGAACATCAAACTCGGCTAGAAATCAGATGTCTCAACTATGGGTGTCATCGGGATGGATTGCTTAAAAGGTTCTGGCTGCCTTATCCGCTCTCAAGCACAATATCTCATGTCGTGAAGTTCTGAAGAACATTTTGAGAGTGATAACTGCATGGGGAAAGTTAGAGATGTGCACCCTTAATTGCAATCTCCCTGCCAAATTGGACAAACCAGGGAAGGAGGCTGCTGGCTATCACTCCTGCCAGATAATGATCCACCGCTGATTGCGCTTTAAGTGTCAGACTTCAAAATAATTGGCCAGAATTGCTGTAAAAGCAGGCAAGCGAATAAACAGCGCCTTGGAGCAATTTGTCATCCGCTGTTTTGGCCTGTGTTGCCGTGGAAATACGCCCCGGGCCCCGGGGGACCAATAAGATGCGGTGTCAAGCGGGAGAAGAAATACACAGGCAGAGAGCAATAGAAAGAGAGTTGAGCCTTCTACTTTTCAGAAAGTACCAGGCGATCTAACCAGAAGAATATGAATCGATACAGACGTAAAAGAGAATTGAGTACCCCATAGGCCACAGAGAAACATCCATCGCTGTGCATTGTTCTGAGTGCACTTCCCATCCCCAACTAAGTCTTATATCCCTGCCTCCTCCAATCTGAGACATAGTATGAATCTGAAAAAGTAAACGGGTTGTCATGTTGCGAGTCTGAGTAGCACTTCCTGATGGTGGCTATATTGCAAGCGATCTGATGAATACTATTTGACAAATGTAGGTCAGTAAACCCAGTCTTGTGAATGTACATGGTGGCTTGTGGAGCTAATGCTGCAGGCATTGACCCTGGCTATTCCTATGTTTAGAAATGAGAATTAAAGTAGAGCTCCAGGGAAGCCAGAAGAACCATTGGTGCACTCCTCTGAGAATCTCGTGTTATATAGTATACTGCTTAAAAAATGTAGATTTTGTGATTGTTATAGTTAAGGTATACATACAGGTTCATGTACATTACTGACATACTGTACATTATTGAGGAGCTTAGCTATTAAAATACACAGAATAATAAATAATAAATACTGTCATCAAATTCACTTTTAAATTATCACCTGTGAAAACTGTAAAGGAACTGCAGAGTAGTGTAAAGACACCATCCTTTCAGTTTGGTGCCCAGTTTTATACCATCTTGCTGTTAACATTTCTTAAGTCATTTAGGCGTTCCTACAGCTTGAACCACAACCTCAGTTTGAACCATCCTTACAGTAGTAATCAGTGTTGTAGACTAGTCTTAAGATCATTTTTGAAGGTCTTGGTCTTGTCTTGGTCTCAGACTTAAAGGACTCTCAATTTTGTTTTAAGACCGGTCAAGATCGGACTAAACTGAACTAAACTGAACTAGAACTAAATTGCTAGTGCATTATCTAATTTATTTGTAAACATCCTTAATGTAATTGGATGTAAATCTTCCTGCTTTAAATGCAATCAGAAACTTATTTCTAATTTGTTTTCTTTTGTGACTATTGTGCCAGATCAGAATTTTTTTCCAAAAATTATGATTGCAAAAAAAAAAACTAGTTTAAGATCATGTGCTTAATATTAAAACATGTTATATCACAAGAGCCAGAACACTGTTTTACAGCAAAAGTCAGTCATACCACTTTGGTGCTGGGGCCAGAGCTAAATATGACTTTCTTTCATGCATTTCCAAATACAGAAAAGGTCACAGCCAACATAGTCTGCCACAAACCTCAGCAAAACAAAACCAGACTGTCAAGGTTTTGGACATTGAACATCATTTGTGTTTCTTTTCTTTATGGCATTAAATTTTCTTTATACATTAAATATAATGTTGTTATATTAATATCAATATCATGATACTTCTATATTAAATGCAGCTTATTGTGATAAAAATGAATTAGTCTGCATGTTAAAATATGAATTAAAAAATAAAACATTTTTGGAAGGTAATATGGTAATATACTTTTCTACATAATTTTATGATTTTTTTAATATACTATATTGATAACTGAACAACATGAATTGAGCAGTTTTTGGCATTATTTGATTACTTACTATCATCTGATGTTAATCAGTATGCCATTTTAATACTTTTTTAATAATTGTGTCAGTTGCGTCATTGTACTGCTTTTAAATCAATGAAAACACAAGCCAGTTTCAGGAGAAGGTCGTTTTAGAGTCCCTGGCAGAACATCAGTTCTGTTTTGGTAGGAAAGTGCCACCGGAGCTAAACCTCTCCAACATTGGGAACACATTTACTGGCACGCAGCTGATGTCACAGAGGACGGTCTGTCAATGAGAGGTCACCAGCGAGCTGAGTTCCTCCAGCAACAATGTTTTAACAGGATCTATACACAGAGAGAGTTTGGCCAGTGATATGATCAATAGGACGCAAGTCTTTCAAGCCCACAAATGCATTCTGGGGTACAGCCAAGCTTTTGATTCAATTTTATCAAAGACCAGATGCTTGTGGTGTGTGTGCTGTGTGTGCTTCAAATAAAAAAATAAGGACCTGTTTTATGGGAATTTGAATCAAATTCACAGAGAGCTTTCAAGCATTGCAATCTTTCAAGTACTCATGCTTGAGGTAACACTTAATAACCACTTTTTTAAGTTAAACGATACTTTAAACGATGAAACAAATGCGTGATCGACAACGTGATTTACTTTGGATTATATTTCAATAAGCGTTCCTATTGTGCTGCGGAAGCGTCATGGCACCGGTTTTCATTTTTCATCTGTCATATTTAGCTGGTATTCACAGGGAACAATAGGAAAGTATGAATGTTAACAAGCGTGGCTTTAATAATTAACACTCTACAAGCCGACTGGAGAAAGGAGGAATAATATTTCATTTTTGTCATTATGAAAGGCAAACAGGAAGTCCCTGCTTTCATGTTTGGCTATGAAATTGAATGTGATTGGTCTCGGTAATCATTATTTACACCATGCCTCATAAAATGAGGTGCCTAGTGAGGGAGCCTGATTAGTGTAGTCTTACAGACAGTCAGCTGAATGTGCCGCAGGGTTTTAAAAGAAAGAAAAGAAGTGTGCGTTTGAAATCCCCTTTTACCTCAGGAAAAGTTTTGGGTGTAATGGATTAAATCCATGTATTTCAATTACTTTTCCCCTGAAAAGGTAGAGTAAGGGATTACTGTTTTATTTATTTATTATATATAAGTTATTTAACTGCAGTTACTTGTAATGTACTTGCATTACAGGCTGTATATTCCTTTAATATTCCTGCATTAGTCTGCATTAAAATGATTAGAAATTTGGTAGAAACTGGTTATTTTTATTAAGATTTTGATATGAAAAATAAATATTTTGAAAAGTGTAATGAGTGTTGATTTTTTAAAATTTTAGTTATTTTTTCAAATAATAATTAAATAAATTTAATAAAAAAATTTTTTTACATTTATAAATGTAATTTTATTTTTGTTTATGTTTATTTTTCATTAAATGTATGAAATATTCATTTTATTAAAATTATTAAAGTAAATAGTGAAATAACCTGTGGAAGGGTGACAGTTAACTGGTTAAAGGAATAATTCACTCAAATATGGAAATTCTCTCATACTTTGCTCACCCTTATGCCATTCCAGCTGTATATGACTTCCATTCTTCAGTTGAACACAAATTGATAATTTTATATTAAAATGCTCAAAATGCACATGGGGTGAGTAAATTATGAGATAATTTTCATATTTGAGTGAACTACTCGAACTACATTTTTAATCTTGACAGATAGTAATTAGTAGCCTAATGAGAAATGCAAATTTTTAGACAGCGTAATTAGTAAGTAATTCAAATATAAAGTTGATGATGTATTTAGTAAATGATTACTTTTTTAAAGCAACATACCCAATACTGATGAGGACATCATGAGATAAAGAAGTCATCAGAATTTGTCTTCGCTTCAATATTGGCGTCTCACCCACACCAACCTCAAAACATGACAAATATCCTCCGATAAACACTTTACCTGCTACCCAGCGGGTTTTGGCACACTGAAGCCATCAATTTTGAAAATCTCAGAAGCGTGGACAGATTTCCCATAGCGCAGCTTTATATAGATCAGAAGCTGTCCATATGTTTTAAGATGGCTGCCAAGATGGATTTTAAGTTATCTGTACAATTGTACTTTCTGTTTTCTTATTAGTTTGTATGGATTAGCCCGCGCAGCATTAACATAATTGATTTGGTTTAAGCTTTCAGTGTAGCTGCCAGTGATTGACAGATTAATCCATTTAGAGTGACTTCAACGGCTAAACGGATGATTGTGTCGCACACCGTCCTTAAAGAGATGATATGATGTTAAATCGATGCAACATGTGCTGTGATGTGACGACTTTAATTAAATAGTAAAACATTAGAGGCAAAGTGTTGAGTGAACTTGAGGACGGTTGATTTTGACAGTTTTCAATTATTTTCAGTTTTCAGTGTTTCTCAATTATGGACTTAAAACACACTTTTTATGCTCTTCTGTTGTTTTATGAAGAATGGAGTTTCCACCTCATTTAAAATAATATATTATGTTTAATGGCATTTTGAGACAAAAATTACATTTTGTATAGCTAAGGATAATTTAATATCTAGCCATTTATGTATCCTAAATTAAATAATATTTGTACAGTTTTTGCATAATTTGTTTACAAATTAGGGAATTATAATAACTTGATATTTTTTCTTCAAATTTCTTATAACACATATTTCATGCATGTTGTTCACTTATATGTGTTTGTGACCTTGGTGACCAAATTTTGGTAATTTTAAAAGTTTACTGCAAAAAAATGTTACGAGGGACAGTTGTATTTTGTGTATGAATGCTAAATTATTTAAACATTTTAACACAATACATATTGAAATGGTTTATATTTATATTTACTTCAATAATTTATCAGTCAGTAAAAATGGTAATAATATTTTTTATGATGATTTCATTGAAAGTCTGTTTTTAGGAATAGGGTAAAAGAATAAAATCTATACATGAAATAATAAAGAATAAAGGCATAGTGAAACATGCTGAACATAAAGGTTTAATGTGTCCTACATATTTCAAAATCTGTTTTAGTTTTAATAAAAATCAACCCCTTGGGCAGTAAGCGACGGGCTTTGAAGAAACACGCTGTTATATTCAGAACAGGTAATACAGAAATAATTCTGGCAAGACATAAATATAGCCAAGTACAGAATGATTACCAGAATATCCAGGAGCACTTTTTAACACTCTTACCAGTTTTTAATATTTAAAAAAAAAGTGATTATACCATTGAATGAACATAAAGTGATGACTGACTATGAAACTAAACTCTA
This sequence comes from Beaufortia kweichowensis, assembly GCA_019155185.1. Lineage (NCBI taxonomy): Eukaryota > Metazoa > Chordata > Actinopteri > Cypriniformes > Gastromyzontidae > Beaufortia > Beaufortia kweichowensis. The sequence goes on along the minus strand of CM032812.1, from coordinate 5,352,378 downwards.
AATATATAAACGTTTCTGAAATCTAAGCAAGAAACAGAAGGTGTGAGGTATGTGAAGGGTCAAGGTAGGGCATGTTGACGTACAGTCTAGCGCAAACGGTCGTCTCTAGGTGAAATGCGTCACAGCAGCTGATGCAAGTCTGCCGTGGCTGTTTAAAACAGGTGCCAGACTAATTTTGAGGCTTGTTAGCAAATGCTTTCTCTCATTGCTGCTTGTGCTCCCAATACTGTCATATGAAATAGTGACTGGCAGGTCTATTTTTAGTCTCTCTTGGCTAAGGAAGGACGGGTCCAGATGGCAACGCTGTCTTCATCGCCTAATCAAATTATATAGCATACCGGTGAGACCAAAGGCATTGTCTCTCAGGTCAAGAAACCAGACCGGCTATTCACAAAGCAGAAACGTGTGTTTGCGTTACAAGCCACTTGAGCTATTTTAATGAAATATTAAGGGAATAAATCACCCATCTTTCAAACCTCTATTACACTTGTCCTTCTGAAAGAGATGCTTGACTGAATGTCCGACCTGTTGTATTTAATAAAATTAATGGACGGGGATAAAGATATTTTTTAGATATTTTGCAAAAGACCTTAAAAGTATACAACCTCCTAATTTTCAATATGGTGTAATGCTAACTTGAGCATCACTTAATGTTTTTCTTCTGCAGTAGTTGTGCATGAGTCTCTTAGTTGTGCCAAGTTTTTAAATGCTGCATCTCAACAGTGTATAGCCACTGTTGGAAAGAGCTCAAATGTGCATATGATGCTGACAAAGCACAGAATGTGCCGAGCCTGGAGGATTACTTTTAAAGAAAAGTGGCCAGCTTCATTGCTCAGGACACAGATGGACTCTATCACTATCACAAACCATATAAACAGTTATCGATCATAGAGGAAACAACACACAGTATGTGGATGTTCAGTTTCAAAAAGTATCATTTATGCATATTGAGTTTTTCTTTTAGTTTATAGGATTGTGTTGGCTTATATAAAAAAGTTTCATTAAAGCTGTACACTAAACATAAAACCATTTTTTTATGTTTGTAATGTTTTTTTAACCTGATAACTGTCAATGGACATATTGAGCATACACATGCACTATCCGAACTACAATGTTTTTGATATTAGATATTTTTTAAAACATTTTTAATGTTAAAGGTATTTTAGGTATCTTCATACATAAATATAAAATTAATGAAAAATTAACAAAAATATTTTTGCTTATTGTTATGAATTAATTTTTTTTTTTTTTCTTGATTCTTAGACCTTAAATCAATATATAGTTTGTCATGATTAGATTGTGGCAGTTAACAGGTTAAATGATACATCAACATCTTACAGATTCTGTAAGGGTACAATATGTTCAAACGTATAATGTCAAATGATTCAAACATATCAGAATACATAAGAACAATATATAACCTCATAAGGCCTGGAAAAAGTCTTGTCTATTTGTCACAGTGGATGCTTTAAAGGATGAAGAAAATGCAACATACTGTACACAGTGATGCAGCTGATGTAATTATATTACTTTTTTGCAGAATACATTGAATGTTGGGATAGACTAGGCTGTGAAAGATACATTTTTACTGTCCTTCATGGCCAGGGAAAAAGGATGCATTTCGAGGCCACAGTTGAAATGGCCTTCATTGTGCCACTGTGGTGCTTGGACCATCCAAGTCTAAATTGTGATACGCTATAGACTACATTTTGTGGTGCTTACATAACACTTAGAATTAGGGAGTAAAAAAAACTTTAATTGTATGCAAAAGAGCAGATTCTACAAAACAAGTTGATTTGCATCTAACATTTATAAAAGTCTTAAACAAGGGTGAGCAAATGCAATTGAACTTTTTGGTTGAACTGACTTTCTAAAATATTCAACAAGACAGTCATTATTGGTTTACGACTTGAAAAAGTTTTTATCACTTATGTACCCCCGGTTCTCCCTGCATGGTCTTAACTTAAGACTTTTCCTCAAAGCATAACCATTTCTTTCTTAAAACCCCCGTTTACAATAATCTTTGTTTTTAAAGCAGTAAAGAAAACTCGAATCAACACTAACAGTTGGAGCGCAGGAAGCCAGAACTCTTTGTGCTTAGTAAACAAAGAGTCGCTTATCTCCCCCAGATAGATGAAGGTTTGACAAAGTGTCTGAGCTCCCCGGTGATTGCTCTGAGCTTCACTGATGCTATCACCTAAGGAGAAATAATAACACAGGGAGAGAATGGGATGCTGTTGTCAGGACACCTCTCCTGAGGTTGAAAAGCACAGGTGCCCAGCTCTGTGGAGCGGTGTGATGAACTCACTGGCCTGAACTCACTTTCTATTCTGCTAGTTCTGAATGGTGTCAGTAAAAAATGGGAGATGAGTGTCATTACAACTTCTCAATAGAGAGCAAAAGAAAGCTAAAATGGCCAACTCAACGCAATTAAAGTAGTCAGGATCCAATCTTCAGCAGGTTAGGATGTTACTCGGAGGTCCACTATGTTTCCCACCGGATTTTGTATTTTTAGCTGGAGGCTTATTTTTTATTTTTACTCAATTTTGCTCCAACTTCAAGTATCAGAGCTACAGTCAATGTCAAATGCAATTATAAGTCTGCTACTACTATTACACTGTCTAAAAAGTAATTGTATTATAGTATTTCTTAAAATCTGCATCAATTCTTAATGCATTTTGCAAATTGAAATTAAACCCTTTTAGAATTTTAAATTTTAATCAATTATAATTTGGTTAAATTAAAGTCAAATATGAATAGTCCAGCCAAACAAACAATAATAGCTATTAAATAAAAACAAAGGTGACTCAAAAAGCCATAATAAAACTCTAGAGTTACAGCTGTTACACAACTTCTACATCCTGTTTTCTATAGACATTTCTGTTGTATTGAACCAACAACAAAAGAAGACCTTGCAGAGTCTGTTTTTTTGCTGAACTGTTGACATTTTATATGAATACCGAATAAGTTCAGTACTATCACAGTAAAAAATAATCATGCCATGTAAACATTATGTATAGGCATGTTTTTGGCATTAAGAATATCACTGACTCATAACTACAACTCTGAAATGTGGTGTTTTTCTGCTACAAATCAAATGCAGGAACACATACCCTATCTTAGAAGATCAGGAGGTTTCTAATTGTTCATGTAAAAAAGTTACAGCAGTAATGCAGAAATGTAAAATGCAAATGCATCTAAAGATGAATCTTGTGCTGACAGGATACATTTCCAGCATATGAAGTGATTCGCATCATGCTAGACTTGTGCCGTGATGAGGTTTTTCAATTTTCAACGACTGCAAAATTGCAAAACAAGAAAACATTATGTTACCTAGACTTAATGAGAAATTCAAACACTTTTGCTTGTGCTGCGTTGTAAGTTTGTCACGCTTCCACAGATCATTAGATGGTGAAAGATAGCCGGAGTCATGCGAAGCGAACTGTGAAGAAATTAACATCACTCATGATGAATCTCTTTTTTGCCAAGTCACTCCACAAACTTCTTCAGTCTGATGATGCTTAAAAAAATACTTCAATCTGCAGAAAATGTGCTCTTAAAGTATGATAGGCTTCGGGTATGTAGGTGGAGTAACAGCCGTGAAATGAAGTGAAGCTATTGAATAATGGAAGGGTGACATTTAATATAGTTTATTAATGGCAGTGTAGCAATAACCTCCATACTGCTGTTTGCTCTTCCTTTAAAGTGCATGAAACGGGTGTTTGTCTTTTGCATGCATCACTTGGCAAAATCTATGAGGCGCTGAGGTTTAGAGCAATAGTTCACCCCAAAATGAAAATTCTGTCATTATTTTTCACCCAAACTAGCACGCTGTTATTTCTCAGTGGAACAAAGAGGTGTTGAAGCATCTTCAGCAGCTCTTTTTAACACAACCTTCATGTTTTATCTTATCCCACCCTTCTATACAAAACGAATGCATAGGTCATTTGTGCAAGCAGTAAGTTTGTTTGAACATAATGTGTAAACTTTTTACACGTCCCTTGCCATAATTTCTCTAATATTCAATTTGCATTGGTTTTACATGTATGCCTTTGTCAAAAGCTTTGAGTAAGTGACTTAAATTGCATTCAAGGTATACATTTTGTTAGTATGTAAACGCTCTGATTTGGTTAACGCTCCTGCGTACTTGAAAAAAGTGACAAATAATATACATTGTTATATGGGTTGGATGTTCTTATGTTAATATCTGACTCAATATTCACTGTATTTGTAGCAAAAAGCCGTATCTCATTTTAGCTCAACTTAAATAGACAATCATATTAAAAAGATATACTACAATACAGATGACTTAGACCTTGGTCATGTTAAGAAAGTCAAAGTAATTAATTTGGGTTTATTTGTGATATAATGTATCCATAAAACTCCATAAAAAGGTTTCCTGACAGGCCACTTAGAAGAGACATGACAATTATGTAAGATTAAGATAGATTCTTTATATTATGTTTTGTTGATTATAAACGAGTAAAAAAGTAATCCAGCGGTAGAGTCAAGTGATGAAGTGGTTACCTTATGATCTCATAATTAGCCCACTTAGTCTCAGACTCATCGCACATGTGACGTTCCCTTCGAGGCCTTGGTTCTGCTTCAAAGTTTTCATTTCCTTTATTGCAAATTGCTGTGTAATATTATGTATTGGATTCACACAGAGCCCTTGTTAATATGCTAATAGATGAATAGTTAATGCATTGATGTGATTTTCTAGATTTGGGAGGAGAAACTGCGATGAAGTGGTGACCCCCAGAAAGTCATCTGAATTGTGGCCTTTAATTAAAAATCCACACTTGAGCCGCTTCTGAGGATAATCACGGGGGCGTTTAAAAGAATATTTTACCCCCCAAAAATCTGTAAAATTTCAGTTTTTATATCACTGTTAAATTCTGTGGTATTTCTAAAAGCATCTAAAATAAATGAACACTATGTTATATTTGATCATCTATAAAAGTAGTCACCTGTCTAGAATTTGTAAAATCATACTTTTCACATTGTATCATCCAGCTTCATTTGCAAATAAATAATGAAAGAATTTTCTTTTTTGGGTGATCTATTTCTTTAAATCATACAGAGTAGTGAGCTTAACATTTTTATATATTAAACAATACTCGTAAGGACACAGTATAAAGATCTAAGTGAGATAAAATGAATGTTGAATTAGCCGATATTTCACCAAGTTGTGACAAAAGATGCCTAAATTTCTTCAGGATAATGTGTCTTTGGTTCTGTTCCATGTGCTGGAAAGAGACAAATAGCCGCTATAATGGATTGCGTTCTTTTTAGGTGCTGCTGAAACATATTGGCACAGTCGCTTCATTTTGTACTATCTCAAAGGGCAGGCGACAATTAATAAAGCCTTTCTCTGACTCTCAAATGATGTTGCTGTCTGAAAACTGTGTTGTTGACCGAAGAGGATACTGGGTTGACTCTTACACCTGCCCTTGACTAAAATGGGAGACGGATTTCATAAAATAGGTTACCAAACTTTTGTCAGGTATGAAAGCATGGGTCTGGCCTGAATAGGGTTGTCTAAAAAGCGATTTCCGGACAGCTAAATAGGTTCAGAGAATAGGCTCTGGAGAATATTATGTGTGATGATAAACTGTCACGCTTTTTTCACTTTTCAAGGGAATTGAATTTCAGATAATATGCTAACAAACAAAAAGTTAACCATGATTTTAAAGCAATTGTTCATCCCACCGTGTCATTAAACTGCGGCTAAACTTTTTCTTTAAATACCAATATTACCATCTGATTTTCAGACAACTGCCATATAAAAAGTTCTCCATTCAAATATTTCCCCTGTAAAATTACCACACTTAGCCGAACCTCCCAAATTGCTTTACCTCCTTCACCTACACGTTCACCTCAGGCTCTTTAATTCCCTGTTCCCAGATCAGGAACACGACTCGCCTCTATCAATCTTTAATGGATTCAAACTGATCCCTACGCTTCTCGCTCATCCGTTACCCTTATGCATTTTTAAAGTTACCTGTATGCTGCCAATGGGAACCTTTTCTCCCGAGGGAACTAGGGGATGGGATTTTAGCATTCAGGACATATTGTTAGCGGGTGAATATCTCACTAGAACTACTATTTAATGTATCGTCCTTCTAGCTTATGCGTGAACATGAACACTCGGCAAGGGCAAAAGATCTCAGTATAATCACTGAGAGGAAAACTATGAAGAAAAATACTACGGCCTGTATAATGTATGAACTGTATTAGGTAAAGATCTGATGACCTTCATTATCATTTAGTCTGCAAAATGATTTAGAAAAATTCACAAATGCTCCTTTGTGTGGCTGTTAGTGTTGTTTTTAGCGACACCGGTGGTCATTAAGTGAACTGCAGCTGACAACTTATTGCTTGTGCTTCATAGTGATGTAAGACTCTTTGCCAAAACAATAACTTATTATGATTCACCAACATAATGTCAGCAGATGAGGTTAATTTAATTTAAGCAAAGCTCTCAGGAGCATGCATAAACATCACATTCTTTGTATTGTCCCAGCAACATTGTCCTTCATATAAAAATCGCCTTTCATAGACAACCTAGTGAGTCAGGGAATGACTTGATTTTAAAGTTTCATTACAAGCTGTTTACACATTGGGAGTAAAAATTATTAAAAGAAAAATATAGTCCCTTTAAACATCTCATGTGAGGTTATAAAAGTGTGGCTTTCCAATATGTTTGCATCTCCTGGGTATAAAGAATAAATTTACACAAACTTATAAAACAAGGTGTTTAAGAAACTCAAGAAACTACGATGAATACATCCAGGATTATGTTCAACCACAGTTGTTAAAATCCAGTGTTACAGCACAGGAAAACACTGAACAACTAAGTATAGAATATAAGCTTTACAAGCCATTCCAATTACACCAGCTAATGTCGTTCTCCAGGCAACACTTTCCTATAGCACTTTACCTTTTAACAGCACTTTTATACTCATTAGTTCTCTAATACCATAAATAACACTTAAAGAGGCCTTGATGGGTCAATAAATCAATTTGTTGAGCCAGTTGGAGGTTGATATAGCACAGCTATTGACCAAAGGCTGTACAACCCTCTTATATCTGAAACACATCATGCAGCGCGCTGACTAGAAGAACATGCATGTTTGGATTATTAATCTTAATAGGTAAAATACTGTACAAACATTTCCATTCATCATGCAAGTCGACTGCCATCATAATGAGGTCATTTCATCATAAACTGTCCACAGTAAGCACTTTTTCCACATGAATATTTTCACGCAAACATGAAAGCGAGAGAGTTTGTAGAGTTCAGACGCAATGCAGCAAAAAGACATGCAATGCAGAGGTTCTTACCTCACGGAGGCAAAAGTGTTCATTCGATCTATTTAAATAATCAATAACTGGGCTTTCAAACGTATGACAGTATTGAGGAAGGCTAGCTTTGAATTTCTGTTGTTTATGTTGGACTTTGCCAGCTTGAAAAGAAGCAGATATATACAGTACAGTAATTATTTGATACTGTAAGCTGTCAGACTGGAGTATTTTCTATAAATACCCATTGCTTTCATTTCCGTTTGAAGTTAATTAGTGTCTTATATGACGCTCTAGTATCAGCATTAGAGAAAGCTATGGAACGTGTCAACTGTCTGACAGTCCCGGAGAAACAACATCAAAACTGGTTCCCAAGCTGCCCAGAATTTAATTCGTATTGTAATATAATTAAATTACCAACATGCATCAAGAATAACTGTACAGCAATAATTACTTAAATAATTCACTTTACAAAGGATACACATGGACTAATGTGCAGTTTAACATAATAATAGTCAATTTCTTTTTGTATTTTTTTATTTTAAAATATCATTAATATTAACAATTTTCATTATGTTTATTGTTATGAAAATATGTCAAATATTTATTCCTGAGTCTTAGTCCTTTCCATCAATATGATTAGATTAGATTAGACTATGAAATATTAAAGGGAATAGTAATTTATATGCTACACAGGTACTTTTACCGCTTCTTGCGTATTTACATTTCTGCATTTAGCACTAAGCCGACACTTTTCTCATACATTCACTGTCTCGTCCGAATATATCACATTAGTGACATCAGTGCATTCATGCTATGTGATTACAGGTATCCAGATCTAGCCAGTATCTGTCACAAGATGTACAACCTAGACCTTCTGTACAAGCTGGTCGTAACTCATCTGTGTGTTGTGATGAAATGAACAGGTTTCTCTCAGTGTTGTGAAATAGACTCCTGTCTGCAGGGCTCTTACTCTCCACAGCAGGCTACAAAGTAGATGAATCTTGTGACTAATATGGTTTCAAACATCACCTAGGGTAAAAGGAAGAGAGAGAACGAGAGAGAGAGAGAGATAGAGGGAAGAACAGGTCACAGAGAGCAAGAGAGGAATAAAGAAACGAATCAAGGGCAGTAATGCTTGGTTTCCTCACAGATTTTATAGTGTTACAAATTCTCCAGCTCTGACAGTCATGGCAGAAGTATTGCACCTGTTTCTGGCCAGCAGGACTACAGAACCATCAAAGCTGTAGCTCTACAAAGCACTTTGATGAACTGACTTCATTAGATTATTACCCTCTCCTTTATTCTGTTTCTATGAGCTAAACAAGTACTTTTCTATCTATCTATCTATCTATCTATCTATCTATCTATCTATCTATCTATCTATCTATCTATCTATCTATCTATCTATCTATCTATCTATCTATCTATCTATCTATCTATCTATCTATCTATCTATCTATCTCAAGCTGTAACCTGCCCGTAATTTAATTTGTATTGTAATGTAATTAAATTATCAACATGCATTGAAAACAATCAAGAATAACTGTACAGCAGTAATTACTAAAATAATTCACTCTACAAAGGATACACATGGACTAATGTGCAGTTTAACATGATAACTGAGCATACACATGATGGCACTATCCAAACTTTTAGGTATTTCATTTTTTTTATTGTAAAATATCATTAATATTAACATTATTAAATTTTTAAAAAAAATTTTAAAACGTGCACTCTAAACAAAAAAGTTATTTTATTTTTATATATTTCTTTTTTATCACATTTTTTGTGTTATGCTGTTTAAGGGACAACACATGTTGAGTTGAAAGTCACACAAGTTGAGTTAAAAGTAACACAAAATGTGTTATTTTAAAATCAACACAAAGATGTGTCTAGTAAGGGACTAGACACATCTTGTGTTATTTTGAACACATCTGTTTTTTGAGTGTACCTTCACTCCACACCTATAAAATGATTGACAGGTGAAACACACTGTATATAGTACTTGTTTATCTATCTTTCAGGCTGAAATATCTCTATCGTTACTTTAGATCATTAGATACTGTAGGTCATTAGCATAATAAATCTTATGTAGATTAAAGGCTTTGACTCCTGTTTTCATGCGGTTAAGCCCCTGCGGTCCTGCTCTTCCATTCCAGCCCGTCCTTTACTGTACACTCCCTGACAGTCTCAAACTTGAACGAGTCTGCATGTATTTTTTTTCTCTCTGCTTTGCACATCTGTTCCCATGTCTGTGCTTTTTGAGCTCAGACTCTCACATATTTCATTATTAATCACATTTTGACAGATACATGCCACAGAAGCGTTACAAAGCCGAGCAACGCAGGATCTTAATCCAGCTTTCCTGACACTCCCTCTCTCATTCACTTCCGGAGACGTTCTGCCTCGAATTTCTGTGACACGCCACACAGTCGGCAGATGTGATTTATGCCAGCGCTGCTCTTTTCTTTAACGTTTTTGCTGTCTTTACACTTAACGACCGTCACAAAACTTTTACCAGCCAAGTCCTGCCAAGCATCATGAATTTGTTACGTCACCTCAGGGCCCTAAATGTGGGCCTGTGGGCATATGCTGCGTTTGATGGATTTTTTTGAGCTATTGAGGACGTTCTAATGAACCGTTGAGGACATTTCAATGTAAATGTAGTCAGACTGGAGTTAAATGATGTACCATGGGAGTTCCTGTTTTCTTATTGCTTACTTACAATATAAGTATATATCATATTATTGTTACAGTATTTTACTGTAAATGAATGCAAAAAAAGTTTAATTTATTACATAACCATTTAGAAATTCCTTATTTTGAATAATATTATATTCATTACTTCACAAAGCAGTCATCTCTATGCGTTTGTGATTTCATATTCTTCACTTTTTCTACTTTATTTTATTTAGGTGGCTTCTGTTTTTATGTATTTAATTGGGATTATTGGGAACTTTCTGTTTGCCTTCCATACAGCTTTTATCTCAATAAAACCAAAATATAGTTTGACATTCAGATGTGAATGGCTTTAACATTTCTAAAATAAACCACTAAATAAAATAGGTGTGCTAATGGTAACATGCTAATGGTGACCTGTCTGGTACTGAAAAATGCTGATCCATGATGTCATTTCCCCAGCCCTAGAGATCATTTCTATTTCCCCTATTTAAGGGGAAAAAATAAAAATATCCTAGGACTCAAATATAATGTTGTTTTGACTCAAAATATTGCTTGCATTTTCCATTTCTCAATTTGTGTTTCCCATGAAAATAAAATGGCCTTTTCACAGTTTGCTGCCACGTTACTTTTAAATAAAAATGTTGATCTATATCATTGGAGGGAGCATCTTTCTTGTAAATTAGGCCCACTTACTCACCATTCACCAGCCTAGTAAATGTCTCTCAGGATAGAGAAACCATGTACAAAGTGGCACATCTTACCCCACCTACAATAAATCTACATACCACAGAATGCCTCGACACAATTTCCTGCGCTCTGTTCCTTAAGAATCCCCCACAATTCAATCGCTCCCCACTTGCGCATATACGTTCCCCGTTCAGCAGTCTTGTTTAAAAGGACCCATCTTCCTCTCCAACAGCCCCTGAAGTGAGATGACAGTACAGGAACAGAAGCAATCAGCACAAGAGACGATAAATTCAGTAAAGGATGAGAGAGGAAATTGGGGTTCGCGCTGACAGATCCGACTGTATTAAGAGTCAGGGAGGAGACCTTAATCAGATGCTATAGAGCCATCAGACACCACCGTGCCGTTTCCTTTTCAAGTGATGCACAATACCTACCCTACAGCTATTCACCCCTGGGCACATTACCATCCGCGAGGGTAATCACATGCCTCTGATTGCCCCTTTTTTTAGTGCTTTGACAGCTCGGGCTTTCTCCTTAAAGCCATTTGGAAATGAAATGCTTAACGCTTAGGAAGAATATTTCGGGCTTTAAAATTAAGCACAATAGGAGACACGAGGTTACGCAGAGTTTTGCCTTGGCTGCACCAACAGCGGCTCTTTACTGGGATGGGTGTGTAAAAGCTGCACAATGAAGATGAATGGCCTGCCAAAATATATGTATGAAAACTCAAAATGTGCACTTTGTTGCTGTCAAGGTGAGGAGTGAATTTGTGCCTCCGGTCTGGATTTGAAGAGATGCCTGCTTGCTCTGTTGTGTTGCTGTGAAAATCTGATTATTTAAGGTTTAGAAGGTGTGGGAGAAAAAGCTTTCGTGAGATTTTTCCTGCTGTAAAGTCTAGCAAATCAGGAGACCAGCGTGGAGTATATTGTGCTTTGCTTCTACAGAAATATCATGTTGGTCAACCAGCTTTAATAGCTACATTTTGACGGTCCAAACTAAATGGTTAGTTCCAGTCCTTTATTCTGATTGGTCAATAGCTGTGTTTTATTCATGATAAAGCACATTATATTAGTCAAGATAAAGTTGGACATATTTTTAGGCTTTAATAATTCAATTGTGCGTTAACCGTTTTTTAATGCGTAAAGGTACTCAAGACTATTGCTTTATCATGAATAAGTCATGGCTGCAAGGGTTAAAAAAACAACAAACGATCACTTAGAGGTGAAAACAGTGCCACAACATTTGAAACTGAAGTTTTAAATAATACATCCTATTCAAAATGCTGTACCTCAACACAAACAGAGCCATGGGTGGTTACCGCAAATCAACCAATATAAGCTTTTCATTTATATGTTTAAAGTATCACAAAGTTAAAGCTCGATTATAAAGTCAAAGTCAAGTCTGAGTTTATTTATCAAGGCACAGCAACACAGCATGCAGGAGTAATTGCTGGAAATGAAATGCTGTCTTTGAAAGCTCCGGGGAATGAAAGTAGAGACAGAATCATAATTGTTAAGCCAAGTATCTAATGTTAAAAATGAATATAAATGCGGTATGAAATGCTTACCATTTTATGCAGCATTTTCTTAATTCTTTCTGTAATTGCAAAAACCTGCAATATTAAGACCTGAGTTTATAGCCTTTATTAAATATTGTACTTGTAATTTAAATGAATAAACCAAAAATATACACTTTCCTTTTATGTTAACATCTGTTCCAGTGTAATATAAAAAAGCCTCTCATAGTTTATGATTTGTTTAACATGAAAATGGGTTGTATTTACCATCATGTTCTTGAAAACGTAAACGGCGCAGCAGTAACGGCTTGTTTTGATTGTCTGTTCATAACATGGCCAATATACATTCAAAGTGCTGCAGGACGCGGCAAATAAGCAGATGCATTTACTGCGATGCCATGAATGAGTGCTGGGAAACTCCATTGGTATGTAATGCACATCCAGGGGTGATTTTTCTCAATAGGCCAGTGAATTTGAATCTGTTCTCAAAGGCTTATTAGAAGCAATGAAAATCCTGCTGGGAAAGTAAAAGGCAAAGAGCAGCCAGATGGTTATGCTAATGGGACATGGTATTTAAACTGGTCTTAAATGGACAGTTTAGACAGACCTACGCCCTTACTAGGATTTCTCATTGTCTTTGATTGTGACAGCAATCTAAATCAAAGTCCAGCAAAGTCTTAAAGATCTGTCTTCTCCAGGGCTTTGCGGGTGAGGTTGGATCCGTTGTTGATGTTTTATACCCTATCACTTCAAAGCTTGGAAGGTAAAGGACAGTTTGGGCAGCCGTGTAGAAACGTTAGCCATTGATTTTTGTTCACGGCCCTACGGCTACTTTTATTCTACGTCTGTGGTGTTCACCTTGAAACTTTAAAAACGCAGAACACACTTTTACTACCAGAGCAATGATGAAAAATGCTCTCAGTGAGCGACCAGGAAGTGTCTCAATCAACAGGCTGTGTTCAATCAAAACACGGAAGAGTTCAGTGGGACGCGGCAAATCATTTCAAAGCATGATGGGGTAATTCTGCTCCTCCACACGCTGCGGGAAACGCTTTGACACAAAGCGCTGTCTCATTGACAGGCTGTGTGACATGTTAACTCAGCGCAAGGTATTGATGGATTGGCAAGCGACACGCTTCCCACTGAGTCAGAATTTGGAGAATTGGGACATTTCAGCAGGAAATATCTTTAAAGCGCTGCCTGTTTCCTTCTGATCCTGCTAAACGCCTCGACAACCAAACCGCTGGGGTTATTGTGACAGCAGCACTTATAATGACAAATGCCTCATACAGTACAGCAAAAGAAAAATAATCAATTAGTTGTTATTTTATGTGTTTTCATTTCCCTGTGCAAACTGTATAGTATATACTGTATATTTATTTCAAAGAAATACATTCCACTGATATACAGTACAAGAGAAAAATGTTATTGCTCAGAGCTTGTTCTTTCATAGATTGGGGATCTGTTTTATTTAACCTGATAACTGTGACTGCACATACTGAATGGACACATGAAAATTCACTATCCAAACAATATCCTACAATTGTATGGTTTTTATTTTTATTTATTATTTAGGTATTGTTTCTTAAAATTATATATTTATATTATATTATATATTATTATAATTGTATTTAATTTTTTCTTAATTTTTTAGTTTATGTTTATTGTTATGAAAATATTTATGAATACTTTTCTATCAATTATATAGTTTGTCGTGAATAGATTAGAATAGATTAAAATAGAGAATTCAACTATGAAATATTAAAGTGAATAGTGAAATAACAAGTGTTCCACCTGTGACAGGCAATTCTCCTAAAATTGCCTATAGAAGAAATAAAAATAATGGAAATAAACAATTATTAAAAACAGTTTATTATGTTAATGGAAGTGTAAAATGAATGTAGACTGTATAGGTAAAATAATTTGGATCTAGTTATATTTAATGAGAAATGTTTTAGATCATACTGAAATCTTTCATAATATTGACTTTTGAATACAGACTTGGCAAATTTGAGCTCAGTTTGTGACATTGTTAAGATCTTTTGAAGCTCTCATTGAGAAATTAGTAGGATTTCTGGCTCTTTTTCTGAGAAGAAATATCTGTGAAGAAGGAGATTTAAGAAAAAGGTTTCCATCTGCTCGCTATTCATATCTCATTAATGTCTAAGAGAAATAATTAGGATATCAAAGAAATCTCATGTGTGACTTTTCTTTCTTATGGTGTTAGTATGCAGGTCGTCCATGTCTCTCCTGTCTATGTGGTCAGAATAAACACAATAATGTGCACCAGACTTCATGCTGATAGTGAAAAGTCAGAGCAGGCAGAAGAGAGAATAGATAAAAAGAGAGATTGTTAATCTGCAGCAGCTAAAGTGCGCCGTGCGCAGTGATGTTGTCTTATCTTAACTGACTCAGCCATTACATCCCAGAAAAGCTTTATACTTGTGATCAGACACGAGCTCTTGCAGTATTAATGCTGTGTGCTGTTGCGTTTGAACTGTTGTGTCGTGTCTGCTTCAGAGAATGTCATATAACATGCTGATTGCGTACAATGTGATCACAACACGCATTATCGCACGATGAATTATTAAGAAGTTACCCGGTGCTTATGGTTTACCTCTGCACCCTACAGTAAGTACACTTTAAAACTGGTTAGAAAATATAACGCTGAGCTTGGTATAAATAAAGCGAGTCTATTCACGGTGCCAATGCCATAATGTGTGCATAAAAAGCTTTATAACAGAGTTTTAGTTCTGGTTCAGATGTCACAGATTTGCTGGGACTGATCCCAAACTGCACAACTGAGAACATCTGCTGGACCAGAAAACCAAACAACGTCTGCATTGTCTGACTGATAATAGTGGCCGACTAGATCGTTTAGATTTGGACAGCATTGATCTATTCTGTCAATTGTACTAATAGTGTCATTTCACAACTGATCAGACTCTTTCTGTCTTTCCTAACACAGATAAATTAGGATGCAGATCACTAAATAAATACAGCGGATCATCATGTAGTTTTACTACTGTATATTCATTAAAGTGAGGTCATAATCTCATTAATGTAACGCTTAAAGTTTTTGCAGCCATTCTTAATGGTTTTTTATTCTCTGTGGCCCTCGAGCTGCAGGTTTTGGTTGAGTCATATGTAAATTCAGCGCTGTTAACAAGCTCACTTATGATAAATATGAGAAAAAGTCTGCTGATGCATTTTTACCCCCTGTGGAATAATGTTTGATGATATAAACACTCCTGTCAAGGATTAACTTAGCATGTGACAGGAATATTATGATTATCTTGAGACTTTTCCTCTGTAAAGAAAAAATAAATATAAAAATTAAATTGAACTTTTAAAGTTATCAATTTTTTCCACCTCAGGCCACCTTTGGGGTGGCGTCCCCTTTAATATTCAGATTAGTGCTTATGGACATTATATGCTGTATACTTTTGGCCTGAGGTGGACAAGAACCTTTTTAAATAAAATGAATAAAAATCCAATTTAAATATACTACTTTATCAAGCACACCTATTGCATGGTAATGCAAATATCTAAATAAAATATCAAATTATGTGTCAGCAAGTCAATGCTTTTTTGAAGTTTGCAGAAGATGTTGTCCACACATTTAAATGTATTTAAATGAAGGTTTTGTCCAGTTTTCTAAATTTCGACAAGGAAAACAAAGCTTTTTGAAAAAAATCTCCAAAGTGTTTAAAAGTAAATATGTTATTTTTGTGACAAATTTTTACACAACAATGACACATTTTTAGTCAAGTGATGCAGTCATGTGACCCATTCAGCACAAAGCAATGTGGTGGACGACATTGTATCGCCGTTGTTTTATCTGCTCTTCAGTTTTTATAGTGTTGTTAAATATTAATGTCAGTACATAAAAGTAAATAAGCACATGACAGAACTGACACATTTACTCGTGCAGTGTTTTCAGATGCACACTGCCTGTAAGTGACTTTGAATGTGGTATTGTTTGCTGGTGCCAGATGGGCTTGTTTCAGAAACTGCTGAGCTACAGTGATTCCTATTGAACTCTCTCTAGGGTTTACAGAGAATAGTCCCAAAAAGAATAAAATATCTGGTGGGCAGCAGTTCTCTGGGTGAAAAACCCTTGTTGATGGCAGAGGAAAAAAGCCAGACTGGTTCAAACAGATAGAAAGGCACAGTCACTCAAATAACCTTTTAATAAATTTTGAAATTATAA
Source organism: Beaufortia kweichowensis (assembly GCA_019155185.1). Taxonomy (NCBI): domain Eukaryota; kingdom Metazoa; phylum Chordata; class Actinopteri; order Cypriniformes; family Gastromyzontidae; genus Beaufortia; species Beaufortia kweichowensis. The sequence continues at coordinate 5,335,972 of CM032812.1, read as the reverse complement.
AGCAATAGATATAACATTTAAAATAGACACTTTGTAGATCCCAATACAATGACATGACAATTTTGGGGGTTTTGGGTATCGGTGGATCTCAAATTGTTTGACTTTAACGCTGTATATAATGACTATACTGTCTGTGTTTTTGTTTTGGCACAGATATCATCCATCCCGCCAGCTGAACTAAGACATCTGTCGCTGGCCTTTAAGTGCTGCCAGCAACAGAACATATTAAATGTATAAAAATACGATTGGAAATGAAGTTCGAATCATTTATTGAAATGGGAACGCCGGATGAGGTAAGTGGTCAAACTGCTATATTTCCTTCTCTCTGCGGATCTCTTTTGAGGCACAGTTCAATAAAAATGAAACTGCCATCTCTGCTAGTGCAATGAAATCAATCACTAATGACAGAAACTATTAGGTGACAGCTGGTGACACACCATGACGTTTGTTTCCTGAGAGCAGAGCGGTGTGCAATTTCACCTCTACCAACAAGAGATCTCCGCTTTGACTTACCGCCTCAAATATGATGAACAAGAATATGCCAGCATTCTTAAGTGAAACGAATTGGCAACGTGAACGCTGACACTGTGTCTGCAAGCTAGTGACAACGCAACAAACAAGACCACTCACTTTTAGCTGTCTTTCCACCTTGGATGAAACTACGATTTCCCCCCTGATGTTGTTACATATTTTTAGAATCGTCACATCCATAACAGTCCATATTTCTCATAAATGGGCACATGAAAATAAAAATAAAACTCGTTCACAGACTGCTACTTTTTTTTAAAGTCTGGACTCTATCAGCAGCGCTTTAGTAAAATATAAACAGATGGTTTTGACTAAACTATACATCTATGTATTTCTTAGAAAAACGTAGATGTTAACTACTGAACGTTTAGTACTGTTACACGCATATTTAAAAGTACTTTCATAAGTGAAAAGTGGGCCATTTAGTCCCACACAGTTTTTAAATAGCACACTTATGAGTATTGGTACTAGTACTTAAAGTATACCTATAGCTTGCTCAAGTACACCTAAGTATGAACCTTTTGGTAAAGGCAGGGTATTTTCCATGAAATGTGTTTAATTATTCAAGCAGCTAGCTAAACATGAAGACAACACAACTAATTTTCTCAGCAAAATTATCCTCAAGGGTGCTCTGTCTTGACAATATTGATTTGCTAAAGGGAGCTTGTCGTAGAGAGAAACATATGAATACAGAAAGAAAGAATCTGTCTGAATTCGGCACATCTGTCTGTCGCTTTCTTAGAAGTGAAAAGCGCTTTCACGCACTTGCAGTTTTGTTGATTATAATGGTAATGCAGTAGCTCGTCACATTGCTAACAGTTATAATGCGGTGTTAGGAATAAAGAACAGCTACGGCTGACGTAATGTTTCTATCTTATTCACTTGTATGCTATAGCCAAGACCAAGATTAACCATTTCAGTGCAAGTACCTATATTTTTTAAATGCCTTCCATTTTAAGGAAAATATGAGATCACCTAGAGATGAACAGAGCAGACTTTATTACTGAATTATATTAAGTTTTGCTGGTTTTTAGAAGTAAAGGTCTACCTTATATACAGAATATATAGTGGTTTTGCTGTAATGTGTTGTTTTCGTCTTACTTTCTCTTAACCTAAAGGACGTACTTAATAACGTACATTGTCTGTAACTCCATACACCAGTCTGACGTAAGCAAGATGACACACACCAAGCCTGAATTTCAGCTGTACAAAATACAAGAAACTGCACAAGATCAGACTAAAATGACCAGTGCTTTAGTTTTATTTTGATCTATTTTTTGTTTTTTCTGCCTACTGTTGAGCTTTATATTTTATATGTGATTCTCTTGTTTGTGTCTAGTGTAAAGCCCAGCTTTCCTCTGGGATGATAAACAAACTGCAGTCAAGACACCGTCATGCTGGTAAAACACGACTTGTTCCCAAACTAGTTCCTCCGAAGACAGGTATTCTCACAAAATCCTTATTTTCTTGTAAAATAAACACATTTCCATTATTTCCTATACTTTAACCATCAGCCAGTGGCCAGGATATTAAACAGCTGTTTCACTCATTCACATGCATAAAACATCTGGCAAAGTGATATAGTAAATCTCTCTTACCTTCCTGAAACCCAAGACTACTGACGGAGGTTAAGCTACTAATGAGCAGCAGCAGATGTCAATGTGCTTTTGTGTAATAAATCACAGATCTTATAAACCAAATTCGCATATCATTAGAGCTCTTCCATTCCAAGTGCTTTTCATTGTTCTCAGGAGTGGATTTTAAAGTAAGTTTTCAATTCTTAAGAAGATGTGAAATTTTAATAAACAGGATATTTATGCTATTGTGATTTATAGTATAAATGATACAAACTTAAGGTTTTCTATTAAAAATACACTTTAAATGAATGGGTTGTTTCAACCCATGGTTGGGTCAAATAGGGTTTATTTAAACCAGTGGTTGAGTTTGTCTGTATTTGACCTAACCATGGTTTAATAAAAAACAGACTTTTTTGTAACATACAGGTTTATGCCAAAAGTACATTTATTCATTCTATAAGCCCTGAGGTCCTAATGTTTCCTAAAGAGGACATTGGAAATGATTAGTATCTTATTAAAGAAAAAAGTCACTAAAATTATTTGTAAGTTATTTACAACAAACAATTTTAAAATCAATCTAATACATTTGATAACTGGGATTATTACATTTATGCATTTTGGCATACACTTTTTCAAAGTGACTTACAGTGTATTATATGAAGTATATAATATTTAATTGCAAATTTAATTAATAATATAATAACAAAAATAATAAATAAACACACACACACACACACTAAGACACATAACAAACTATTATGCCTCCTGTTGCATTTTCCTTACAATTTTTTAAATGTGACATCATCCATTTTTTGCCAACCTCAAGTAGGAGAAGATGTCACGGCCAAACCAGTAATTAATAACCAGATAACCTAAATGAATTCATATTAATAGAGATTATTATTAACAGTATTTACAATAACATGAACCTACAGTAATAGTTTGGATAACCCTAAAAATGATAAATAGCAGTTTACCCTTTCTCTTGTACTGATCTATATCTTTAAGTTGTTAATTGTATAGTCTACTGTGTTGTAACACAAAGAAAGCAGAACTATTTACAGGTCATATAATGCTTCTCTGTTGACGGTGATGTTATTTTAGCAGAAGGTTTTGCCTCACATGGAGAAGTGGAGTGCAGTTTGCCATCGTTTGCTGTTTTCATTACCCTCTCTATTGGACACCTGACCAGAGTGGCATTCGCTAATGGAAATTATTTGTCTGGCAATGCATATCTCCCAGGGTAGAAATGTGAAAATGAGCAAGAACACAATTGATATTGCCATTGTGATGAGTTTTGACTGTGTATTTAGTGTTGTTTGCAGATGCTAGAGATTTAAAAGCTGAGCTCACATCCTCATCAGTCAATGCTGAGTGCTTTCACTGGTCTGCCGCTGAATGTAACACTTTATGAAAGATTTGTGCAGAAGGTCAGTCAGAAATGCTCTGCAAAAACACTAAAAGCGGGTCATGGATGAAGTCAACTCAAATAGTGGAAAGAAAAGTGTTGACGGGTGACGAGGAGCTAAATATTAAACAAATCCTATACAGGCTTACTCTGTTTTTGCTACAAGCCCATACTGTAGGCACGTGGTTGTTGCTAAGAAACAGTATAGCGATGCTGGCCTGTTTGCGTACTACACGTGGCATGTAATGGCTCTAGCGATGGTGCTAAAGCGTTGACATCTGCACTCCATAAACTTCTACTTCATTCTGGCTCCAACACACCCGATGTGCTTTTTCCTACGCTTAGCTGCCAGCATAGCGGGCAGCCGGTGCCGTGGAGATTCACAGGCCGTGTTCATAAGGAATTGAGGCTTTTCGGATGGCAGGAAACAAGGCCTCTGAAATCTTTTTCGTTGTTCCTCTTAGCTAATCCGCCCATTGTGCCAAAGCAAACAGCCTTTGTTTAATTTTCTGCATGAGATGAGAATTATTTATTCCGAGAGCGTGCGGATATTATTCACAACGGCCCTGCTTTCAACATCTGCGTGAAGACTGCGAATGTGCTCCTCACTGCTCATGGGTGAAATTTGATGTGCTAGGAAACACCCCATTATGCCACAGCGCCACATGCACATGTCCCCGCTGAACGACAAGATCCAATAAGCGTGTTTGCTAACAGCTCACTTTACTAACTCTAAACTGAAACTGACATTTTATATTCATTGTATGAGTACAGCTAATGTTGTAGACAGGGGACACAGTTAGACGATGTTTTGCTCGCCTCGGATGTCTGTGTCCAGGGGTTACTAACTAAAAGTAATGACTGCATTTTTAGTGTCGTTACTATTAGCCCATTCATACCATAGACGATGACTATAAAAGAGAAATGTAACAATAACTATCCACACCAACGGATGGTAATGTTATGTTTATGCTAACTTCCACATGAGGTGGAACACTTATTCACCATTCGCTTTCACTATTTCTTAATTCCCTATTCACTTTAACTCAAACTATAAATTAATGGAAAGGTCCAAGACTTGAGAATAAATATTTGACAAATTGTAATAGCAATGAACATAAAAAAAAAAATGTTAATGTTAAAATACCTCAAATGAAATTAAATATATATATTTTTTAAATGATAAAAAAGCCTTAACTCATTCATTATTACTTTAGTCGACACTAAAATCACTGGCCGTGAGATGTAGCCAACCTTCATCCTTCATAGTAGTAGGAACTTAACTGCAGGTAATTTGTGCCCCAAATCCATGAAAGGCTACTCATTCAGCCGGAACTAATTTACCCAGAATCACTTCTACCTTCCACACGTAATAGCCCTGCCAAAAGTACTGAATGAGCAATGTCCTTATTATTAGCATCCGCATAATTATGCAAAACCGTGTGGTGGGGCAAAGCGGCCATGACAGACAAATCATTTCAAATTTTCACATCCTTTCAAAATAATCCGTGCGCTTCATCTTCATGCTAGTGCCTGAGTGCTTGATGAAATGGGATGTGTGTGCATTGCATGAAAGGTTACAGAATGACATTTTCCCACACGCCTGTTTCTATCATGTTGGGTTATAAAAGGCAAGCCTTTACCGGCCTTTATCTCACATGTTCATCTTCCCTGCATGTTTTCTATAAAGAAATATATGAGAAGCCAGAACTAGCTTAATCTGGGCAACTCTGGTCATCTTAAATGAAGATTACCTTACCTTAGCAACACCCTAGCAACTGCATCTAGAAAACTGCCATTTCATCTTTACGTTTTACGTTTGAATTTCCACAAAATTCATTATATTAAACAAAAAATACACACAAAAAAACACTTTGTAAAAGTTAGATTCTTGTGCAAAAGGACACAACCACCTTCGCTTGTCATATGGACCAGTGACAGCTGTCAAATCATAACCAGCGCTGGCAAGGTGACAAACCCAGCAGCTGCACGGGAACATGCTCGACAGCTGGACCAGCACCTTTACAAAACGGGAGGAGCCATTCTGAAGGCCAAGAGCGTTAATCAAGATCTCCTTTTCTGACAAAGCCAGTCTTGATGAGACATTGTCACACGGGTCGAGATTTAATTGAGCAACGCGGAAGTTTCTCCTCTGTTCCTCCCGGTGTAGGGAAGGTCTTTAGTGGAAAAAGCTGATGTGAGGAAGTGAGGAAATTATGTCAATATATTATGTGACCTTGAGGAGAGATGAGAGGAGGTGAGAAAGAGCAGAGGGTAAACAAGACACTGTTGAACATTTATAATTCACATCATATACTGCATCTTTTGAGTAGCTTGGAGAGGTTTTTTAGCAAAGTCACAGACGGGCAGCGTATAGTTCGTACATCCCTTCTCATTTGGGCTGAAATTTCCAAATGACAGCCTGTCCTTCTGTGAGTCAAGGGCGTAAGCCGAGAGTGTGTTGTAATCATTGCTGTATAGTGACCTGACGGCCCAGTGAGATTGCTCCCTTTATATACTGCTGCGTGTGTGTGTGTGTGTGCGTGTAGCTCTGTATCAAAACCAACAGAATATATACAGTACATATGAAAGTGCATCACAAGCAACAGTACATAAATTACTTAAAAAATCCCTTCCTTATTTTTAATAATTTAATTTAAGTAATTTAGTAATGACCCAACACTGGTTATGAGATTGAGATATGAGATCTCATATTTCTGTCGTTTTAACAAACACACAAACACAAGCACTAGTGTGTGTCTGTGTCCACCCTGCAGAAAGACTGCAGATATCCACTGAACTTTTGAACTGTCTTTACAGCTTCTGTAGGACACCGTCATTGGAAAGCCACAATGGCAGTAAGCGTGAAATATTTCCTCTTAATCTTGATGTATTCACATTGTATTACTAATTTCCATTACATTCGTCTCTTTTTATTTGATCTCTTTGTTCTAGTCATTACTCTGTCCTGGTGCTTAACAGAGTGGCCACATGCAGTGAATATTAAAGGCTCATCTCCTGTCATGTTAAAATCAGGAGTTGGAAATCAGGAATAAGATCAGGAAAATCAGGAATAAGATGATATCCATAACATTTGATTTTGAAAACATTCCTCCAGCTGGTTTATAAAACCAGCCTCCCAAGGCTAAAACACAACCTGCTTTTCCTGTTTTTACTAGGATTACTGTCAATGTTGACAGATCATCTCAAACAGCAGAAGTAGATGACATCATTTATATTCTTTTCTAAGCTTGTTTTTTCCTACCTCCATATTTCTCCAAATCATTAAATCCTGTGTTCTTCAGAAGCATCAGTTGCCATGGGGTGATAGACCATGTAAGCCCAGATGAAAAATCACGATGGTAGGTCTGTTGAAATGGTCTCGCTATAAAACAGTAATGTGCTGCGGACCCGAGTCTTTCAGATGCTGCAGGACAGATATGAGAGAATGAATCAATACAACATCGAAATGCAACACATTTTATTGTGGATATTATTATTATGATTACTCTTCTTCTAGTTATGGTCGTGACATTTTGCCTCCATGTTAAAGAACAGAGGTTTGAAAAATGAGTATAAACTATAAAGGTCAAGTGCACAGACTTTAAGACAAAAGTATGCAATTCATACATTTGCATTATATATGGCTTTCGTGCATATAAAAGTGATAAACTGGATATTTTCAAAACATTCATCTAAAGTACCTGTCCATCATTTTGGTACTGCAGCAAATGGCTAATAACAGAGAAAGAAATGACAACAACAGTGTATGAGAGGTTTCAGTAAAAATTTATCGACCTTGGGCTAAAAAATACAGAAAGCGCTGTGATTTTTCATGCTACGTGCAGCGGTTGATTTTACAGCAATAGAAAAACAAGTATAAATCATGAAAGATCTATTTGCTGCAGTTTGGAGGTGCACATTTTTATTTTATTTGAAAGCCGGTTTGTGTGCGTATACTTTGGCCTTATATTCCCTCACCATGCGGACTGCAGTCATCGAGTTCGGAGTAGATCTTATTACATCAGAGTCGATCAAACTCTATAACCTTTTCCTTCGCGTCTATTAATCCAATTCATCTGACACCTTCCTGCGGGGCAAAAGGGAGTGCGAGTCTGTGTGTGTACGTGTGAATGATTATTGCTTCTCCGTTTAAACTCTGTTGTGTGCTGACTCACATCAGTAACTGATCAAGTTTCTGGAGCACTTATTAAAGCCAGTATTAACTTTAGGGATGCATCCATCTTTTTCTTAACTCCTGTCACTTTACGAGCTCCTATTGGCTGCAATATAGCTGCTGTTAATTGTTTGTGAGATTGGCTGTTGTTCTCTGACTCTGTGTTGAAGTAATGCAATGAATAAATCACTCTGCAGTTAAGAAAAAATGAAGCAGAGAAAGCAGATATTTTAATCTTTTTAATCTACCATCTTTGTAATAGCCAGATGGTATGTGTCTTACTTGTAAATCCATAGAGATTGGGCGAGGATAATAATTAAGATGATATAAAATCAAACATGATTTCTTTATAAAATGTTTATTGTGAATGCACTATAAGACCGTGTGTTCACCCAAGGACTTTCACATTGACGTACACATCTCAGGTGCTTTGGTTGCCAGTAGGAAGTGATGGTTTGTCTGTGTACTTGATGGTAATCAATAACTAAAGAGCTTCACTGTGACAAAAAGGTAAAACTCAAGGTCAACTTTTTTTGATTTAGCTTCTCTCTAAAAATCTGCTAATAGTGAATTTATTGCCGGTCACCATTTTGTAGTAAAGATAACTGCAATAATAGCAAATAATGATTGCTTTTAAAAAAGATGAGTCATGACTCATCATTTTGATCTGTGGAGATGCTATTGATGTGACCTTCGGTCTCCTCTTCCTTTAAATTGTGTGTTGGCAGTGTTACAGGAGGCTAATGTTCCACAATCCACTGCAAACTCACATTTATGATCTGATCAAATCCTGTTTCATTTAGAAATATAAAAGACAAAACTGAATGTTTTCTTAATGTGCAGCTCTGCCAGCATTCTGTACTTTTTGACTTGCCCTTGTGGTCTTAAAGCAATACTTTAAGACTAAAACTGATGTTTGATGGATGGACATTGATTAATTTGTTTTTTTGTCTTTTATTAACTAAGCCTTAAACTTATTGTTTGAATTTACCTTTTGCAAACTTATTTTAACATATATATGGTTTGATTATTAAGCACAAAGACTAAAACATTTGCTCATCACTTTCTGTGTATTTACACTTTTGCTGTACGTTTTGTATGATTTTTTGTCAAAATGTTAGTTTGAAAAGAGTTTTGCGACTTTAAATCTCATGTTTTTTGGAACGCAGTTTGAATAGAAAATCTTAAAAATCTGTCACGTCACATTAAGTAAGAAAATGCTCAATTTCACGTTGACTTTAAGATGGACATCTTGGTTCAAGTAAAAGGTCAGACATGTACCTCTAATGTACTTTTGAAATTCCAATCTATATATATTTTCAATTTGCAAGAAATGTTTGAAGGGTTTGTATCTCTGGATGAGCTGTAACTGATCCACGGCTTGATGTTCCCCATCGCTGGTACAATGCTGAACAACAGGAAGCTGTGTTTAACACCGGCGTGACCTTTACCTGCAGTGTGCTTGAAACCTTATCATCCCTCATCCATCCAGTATATGAGCAGCATCTCGCTAAGCCTCAGGTCTAAAGGAAATCTGAGCTAATGTCACAATTGATGCTCTCTGCCTTACAGTCCCAGTGAATGTGTCCTGTCTAAAGCGGATGAATGCAACATGAAAGGAAATCCCAGTTCTGTGACCTACACTAAGTGCTTATATAACGGAAGGTCCCGTTGGAATGAAGCTGCCAATGATCAACGCTTGCGGCCAGGAGTCAAATGAACCAACACACATCAGGGACTAGAAATGCTTTTATTAATATACATGTTGCAGATGCATTTTTACTGTTTATTTTAATAAAAGGAGAACTGAAGTGTACAGACACTGCGGTTTGGTTTGTCTGCCATCTTACATTATCTAATGCATCAATTAACAGAAAGAAAACGCATACAGTATGCTGAATTGATTTTGAATTTGATCACACAGTCCAGTAGATTACTGTAATTTATTGCTGGGTGGGTGAATAAGTCCCAACTTGTTTAAAACACGCTTAAAGCGCTTACTAGATCAAAGAAATATGATCATATCAGACCAGTTTTATCGTCACTGCACTGGCTGCTTATTAAGATCTGTATATCAAAATCTTGCTAATAATTTATAAAGCATTAAATGGTATAGCGCCGCAGTCTTCATGAGCTACTATAAGATTACAGTCACAAAAAAATCATATATTAAGAGACACATACTTGCTAAGAATAAAATGGTTAGTAACGTTAATGTTAAAGTTATGAAAAAAAATGAAATTATGTATTCTGTGTATTTTATCATTTTCCTGCAATCCTTATTTTTATGCAGTTTTTTCTTTCTTTCTTTACCGTTTATATTGAGCTGTAAAGCTGCTTAACAATGAAAATGTTTGAAGAGGCGCTAAAAAAATAAATTTCATTTTAAACGAATCTGTTGGAATGTGTGAAACCAGAAAGCTAAAAAAACAGTAATGACAGAAGTTGGACAGGAATGACAATCCAAGATGAATAATGTTTAATGTCAACAAAAATAAATGTTGTGACTATAATTTGAATTGTTTATTTTAACATTTTCTTCTAGATATCCACTGTAAGCACATTTTATCTTTTCAAAAACAGAAACAAGCTGATATTATTTTCTTCTGTAAGCAACAGATGTTGTCCATGCAGCATAACTTGCTGTATCCAGAACATTCTCTTGTCATCTACCGATGACATTCATTTATATTCATGTATATTATATATATCTACAGTAATCACATCTACACAAACCTCATTGTGGGAGTGATTAGGGTTAGATGTAGCTGACGTGTGTGGCTACCACTGATTTTACTTTGTTTTCTGTAGATTTTTTTACAGAAAACATCAATCACATCAGAAAAACCAACATCAAAATAGCTCACATCACCCTGTATCACCAGGTATCGACAGCTCAATCAGAGAAAGATGTTCATCTTCTCATGTCTGTGCATCATATTGATTTCCCAACATAATAAAGGATGGCAGCGTGATCACTCTGAGGAGCTTGACTGCCCTGTTGCTTTCATGTTAGCAGCGTGTTTTTGAACCCGGCATCACGGGGGAAGGAAAGCGGGCGAGTCTGAAGTCCTGTAAATGATGGATACGCTCTCCATGTGCATGTTGCCCCTTCACTCTCCATTCGGTGCCAGCATGTGAAGCTCAAAAAGAATAGAACATCACAATAATACATATTTCATGACGTCGAGGCTCGCAGCACGATAGCATAGCTGCAGTGTCAGGCAAGAGGCAGGGTGGACTGCGTTAGCCAGGTGGTTCAAAGGTTGGAACTGGAAATTCAGAACAATAAGATTATTTAACTTCAGGGGATCTCAGAGGATGCTGGAGTTGGATTCAGAATATGTGAATACCGACTTCAGATGAGGATTTAGGAGGTTAAAGGCAAGAACACATGGGGAACCGGGAGGTTGTGGGTTCAAGCTCTGCAGTTGAGGAGAGGGAATCTATCTGGGAATAGTTCAACCAAAAATTTTTAATTCTGTCATAGTTTATTCAACATCTTTACTGTGTTTTTACACTTTCCTAAGCAAAGATATGTCAGTTTTTCACAGAAATTTAGACATTTTTACATTTACATTTTTAGTCTGTTCTTCTACAAAGTATTTGCATGGCTTTAGAAAACATAGACAGATAGTGCATGAGTCATATATATTACTGTAAAAGTGTCTTTTTAAAAGTTTGACAGCTTCGGTTTATGGAAATCAGCAGCTTGTGCAATCTGCAAAACATCTTTCACATTTACAACGATGGCTGAAGTTGTGTCATGATTTGTGAAGTATTCATCCTTTTTTACTTGAATACAAGAAAATGACAGTAATATACACAATTTGCAATTGCATTACAAATAATATTAAGCTCAGCGCGAGATAAACAGATTGGCAACATCTGAAGAAATCAAATCATGCTGCATTTTCAGACAGTGCCTGTGTTTAACTTCAGGATGTTTTGCACTAAATTCGCAGTACAGATGTTGAGATCTGTAAATGCATCTGTTAAAAGAAAGTACTGTTTTAGTTGCTAGCATTAAGAGTAGTGGTGCGAGACTCCTGCAAATATCTGCAGCCTGAATCCAGTCTGTAGGGACACACCGTGAACGTCACAAAGAAAATGTTAACGTATGTGTGATATTTGTGGAGTGTCTGGATGGAAAGAGTGCAAAGGAGAGGGTCAAGGTCATAGACGCACACACACACAGCACCATCAGTACTAGTGAAGCAAGACACTACGACGAAAGAATCAAAGGATCAAATCTTTATTCAACGTAAAGAACAGCAAACCAGGACACATAAAGATATAAAACAACACTAGGATACTGCTATTAGCCCAACAAACCTTCACAACAAAAAGAAACACTTTGAAGATTTAACAGAAGCAACATTATTTCTGACAGTCCTTGTGTTGGACTTGTACTGTATGTCTCCGAGCTACACACTGGCACAGAGAGCCACCAACCCTAGCTTTCACGAAATTTGCTCCAATTACTTCATAAATGCTGGCCATACATTAACACAATACTCTCCATACAATACTGTTTGTTCAAGACGCTGCAAATGTTATACTTCAAAGAAATCTGCACACTTAAGCCAAGAACAACCTTACAATCAAATACATCATTTCTCAGGGTTCACTGAAAAAATGCTCTCTTTCTCAGTTTTGCTTTAAACCTATTGCAACATGCATGTTATTAAATAACTACACAACATTGTAATCGCTGTAAATATTTTTTCCTTAGTGTGTTTTGTGTGTTAAACTTCTTGAGATCATGGTGCGGTAGACTTTGGTCACCACCAGATGTTGTTGCTAAATGTGCCGGGCTGCTTAAAGCTGCAATACATAACTTTTTGGGTTAAAAATAAAAAATGGAATTATTGAGTAGGTGCACAAAAGAAGTCCCATTACTTTACTGTGATTCACGACAAAAAGCTTATAATAATCATTAATAGATTTTTTAAATTATTAATTTCAGCTGTCAGGTACAATTTTGCTATTTGTGCATTAAGTAACCTGCTGTTTTATGTTTTAAGTTATGGACTGCAGCCTTAAACACAGAGAAACCTAATACTCAGAAACACATGAAAGCAAATGCAAATCTTTGGCCAAAGCATTGCAAATGCTCACTTAGTTACACTCTTCAAAAGGTGATTCAAAAGGTTCATCACAGTGATGTCACAGAAGAACCATTTTTGGTTCCCCAAAGAACCATTCTGTCAAAGCTTCTTATAATCACCATTTCTTTTTTACCTTTTTATAGTCTACAGAACCCTTTTGAAGAATGTTCTTTTGATGTTGAAGGGTCTTTATTGAACCATTTAGCCAAAAATGGTTCTTCTATGACATCATGACATCACCTTTACTTTTGAGTGTACCGTCAAATGTCTGTAGTTAAACATGTGAAACATTACAATTGAACTAACTGTTTAAACTGTTGCTAAGTCATAACAGTAGCTTACCATAAAACCAAACACAGAAATGGACAGGTTTTTGCTAGTGTCCATAACACGTTTTCTTTCATATACATACAAAATAATAATTTAGTCAAGCAAGCAGTGTAGCTTCAAATCTCCTAAAAATTAATAAAATGGATTGCATTACAAAAACCACAATCTAGCAAAAAGCAATCTAATTTCTGCAGTATCATCGAAAAAGTTACACTTGGGTCAGTTTCAAAAATGCACATTAAGGATATAAACCAACGATTTAACAAACTTCTCTAGTTCCCGCTGGGCAAAAAATAAAATGAAACAAAAATAAGGAATTTGGATCGATTCACTTAACTGTGTTTCACTCGATAGCATTGAGCTCGGTTAGAGATAGGGGCTGAATCGGTTATGCAGTCACATGTATCAGATGTTTCATTGTTGGGATAAAGTCTCAATCATTACGATCCACCCGCAATGCGCTGGCAAATCACACACCATGCAAATCCAATCTCCGTCACTTGCTATTCTCAAATGTAGCATCACAAATGCCCTCTTGACATTTTAGTGCAAGAAACTCAATCTTGGAGTAAATGACACACGTGTATGTGTCTGTACAGTATATACACCCACACAATGTCATGCAATATCCATGGGCAAATCCTTCCCCCTACACTTATCTCTAAAGGTCATTTGGCACAGCTGATAATTTGGCAATAATCATGATGTATGGCCCAGGGAGCAAGTCGTAAACATAGCAGTTTGTTTTGAGGCAGGAGGCTTCATCAATTCACTTTCAATCCAGCACTGCATTTTTCTTGAGATTCATTCTGATTTTATTGCGAACATATACCGGCGTAAATCTCAGCAACTGTGCTCTTGCGTCTCATCTCAAAACTGCATTTATACCAAGGACATCGAATCATCCAGCATGTCAGAGCAATCTCCACCGTTCAACGCGATTCGAGTCACGAGTCGAGAAGTATCACACTAACAAGATATAGAGAGATATCAGTCTTTTCCTAGACACGTTCTAGGTCAATTGCTCTATCAGCCTTTTGGTATTAAATCACAGTGTAACATGACGAAACGAAATATCTAGCATGCGCCAGAATACAACTCACATGACATGACGAACCACCGAGAGGCACGAGATTGATGTCGTCAAAACAAACCGACTGTCCTTAGTAGATAATGTTCATCTTATACAGTCTTTTACATCTATAGAAGCCTGAAACAAGTGCACGTACAACATCCTCCCGGCCTTTTATTATAGCTTGTCAAAGAATAAGTCGCATATCAAAGCCAGACAGTGTGAAAGGAAACCAGCAACTTCTATAAGATAACATCTATCAGGAATCACTTGTCCACGAAACCGCAAGGTTGAGTCAGACATCTCGACTCTGACGCTTTGGGACATGCAGTAAAATTTGATACAGTATGTACAGGGAGCCTGACAGATTCAACATCTGCCTCTTCACAGTAAACTTCTTAAAAAAAGTGCACATAAGGTCTGGCAGAGTAGCGTTAGGCTTGAGTTATCAGCCAATGCGATAAAAGTGATCCAGAACGATCCGGGTCGGGTCTGGAACGAGGGGGCAGTAAGACGAGCTTCCACGCTTTAAAGCAATATTTAACCGTGAATCGTGGCTATTTCCCACAGTTTATCAATTAGCATCCGGCAGTGATAAAATGACCAATTAGCATTTGTACTCCATTAAGCTTCGCTCAAACGAACGCAGATAGCTAAAACATTGCTAATAAACATTATAACCATTAAAATATACTGCTGTACATTTTACTGTCACCCTCTTGAACACGTAATATTAAACATGTGAGAAATCCCACATATGTTGACAGAACAATTACAGGACACGACTATATTTCTTAAGTGTCTCATTTGAAGTGGGCTGACGATATCTAAAATATTACAACTTTTTCTTGGTCTTATATTTGAATATCATGCCACTACATAGCTCTACCCGATATTGTTTTTTGTACATTTGTACCGACGCTATAAAGGTTATATCTTATACTGTAAAAAACATAGATCATGTATGCTATCGTATATGCAGTTAGCATAAATAGATGCTTAAAATCCTATATAAATATACTTCTTAGATGTGGTTTTATTTGTGATTTGCACTAATTGTGTCGACAATCAATACTAGCCCTACCGTAGCTCATAAAAGATGTAGAGGAGCCTACAGATACACACTCCAGATACACGGGCCACTACATGATACAAAAACATGAAACCTATTGTAATTCTAAAAGTGAACACATTAGCGTTTGTGGAGGTGATGTACTGAATGAAAAGATTGTCATGCATTAATTTATGCTTATGAAAAACCTCCTCATGTCTTATCTGGGATAATAAAATAAACACGGCCCTCTTCTTCTTCTCCTGCTAATAAATATTTGTATTAAAAATTGATGGGTGAGATTCTACGTAGTGCGTCTAAAGCTACTGATCAACAGCTACGTTAATGGCTCGTGAAATGAATGAAATGCTAAAGTTAATGCTTTTTTGCTTAATATAGCTTGCTGTCACATAAGTACATACTTTACGCAACTTTTTTGTTAGTTTATCTACAAAAATGTATAGATTTTAAATTCACATGTAAACCTGGCACGTTCTACGTGAATGCAAAGGATATTTTTTCTCAAACTCAATAACAAAGTCGATTAGACTATGTACAACAAACAAACAAACAAACAAACAAATAAATAAATATTTAGAAATAAATAATAAATAAAGGATCACTGGATACTGACAACACACAAATATATACATTTTGAGTGCATGTTCTCAAGATTAGCTTAAATAAAAATGACACACATCTACATGTCATATGACATCTCACACGGTAAACAACGATGGTGGCTTGCCATTGCAAAACTAATGAGAATATACAATAAAAATAGTGCATACTGAATTGTTCAATACATTAATTAAGAAATCAGTAGAAAGATCGAAACCAGTAACACTTCAGCATGAGGTAATGGAATTCGATGCATGTACCTCCGGGTGTGGCACTGGAGTCAGGCCTGGATATTCCTCAAGACTGAAATGCTTTATAGCCTCTTACAGTAAAATAATTGAAACCGAACACTTTCTCAGATCCCCGGTCATGAACAAAACACGTCGTCTGGCCCAGCGCCTCACGGTTAGCCGTCAGCATTAAATCAACTCTCATGCAGCAGAACTCTGAGTTTAATACCGACCTGTGAGAGTTCATTCAACGCTGACGTTTTTCATTAGGGAGGCGTACGCTCGAAGACAATGTCAGCATGTGCCAAACTATTCATCTCTGCGGGCGTGAGATTAAAAAAGGCACACAGTTTCTTTATCTCACAGCCAGCTCAGGCTGTTTAAACAATAAGAGTCACTGGACAGGTAAATGGACAGAAAGAGCCGTGGGGATGAAAACACGATTTTAGATGATTTTGCTCGGCGTCTGTGGAGTGCTGAAAACAGATGATTAATAATAATAACGCTTACAGACATCGCTACTGGCTGCTGAAAGACTGTGGGACTCGCCGTGGCGACTGACAGCCAATGGTGACTGGAGTTTTTCTCCTGATGATACACAGCGTGTTGTGTAATGATCATTCATACAAGAACAGTAATAAAACATAATCTTCACTACTCATGCAACGAATGAAAAACAAAACAAATCACTAAACAGGGACTGTGTATCTACACCCATTCAAAACTACACTTTAAAAGGCGTAAAAAAAAGCATGTTTTAAAGCAGTAGCCTCACGTCGCCCCTGGCAGTTTTTGCGGTTTGGTGACCGTGTTCATTTTTGAGGGCTGGACCGGTTGATGGTCGGCTTTCTGTTGACGTAAGTGGCCCAGTATGCCAAGTTGAAGATGAAGAAGAGGACGGGAAAGATGATACGAGAGATCTTGTCAACTTTGCTGACGCGATTGTACGACTTCCTCCCCCCCTCCGGCACGTATTCACCGTCCATTTTGGGCAGCCGGACCTCGCGGACCGGTTGGGACGGGGTGGACGTGGCGGTGGCGCTTTTGGAAATGGTGGTCAGCCCGGGATCTTTGGCCACGCTCATGCTGTAGGTGGTTCCCACGATGTTAAAAGTGTTGTTGGTCTTTTTGGAGAAGGAAGCAGACTCGCGTCTCTGTGGGAAACAAAGACAATGGGAAAAAACGAGGACAATAATGATGAAAGTGCCTCGTAAGCGCTCTCGTGCAAAAGTGCAAACATTATTTGTCTAACTAACAGCTCTTTCAGTAAAACTCCTTTTCCTCCTTACTGAACAAAATACAACAAACTGAACAATTTTGGGTAACGCATGTACGTACAATTGATCTACTTTCCATTCGATTTTTTTTATTGGAGAGGGAATCATATTTAATGCAGCCGAAGAAACTATTTATTCATGATAGCATCTGACCTGAAAGGCAAATGCAACATTTTATTCAATGTGCTGATAGCGTATTTAAAGCAATGACATTCTGGGAATAAAACTCATTGCGCCAAGATATAAATATGTATATTACTGATTTAGCCAAATTGTAGCATACACAATGTTTATGTTGTTGTTGCAATATTTTAACTGGCTTGCATTATGCTATTATCCCAGTCCCGCGGCACGTTTGCGATTACTTTACTGAGCATTTATCTACTGTGTGGAAACAGCTTCCAGCTGAATCAAGATGTGCTCATCCAGTTCTTCGATCTGGCAAATATCAGAGAACTGTTATGACTGCAGGCCGATAAAGGCGCCTTTACAGTTTGCGTTTGACAACTGCTGTGATTCATTGGCCAAGGCTATGGTGGGATTCATCCTTGAGACCGTGGGCATCCTCAAACTCGAGATAAAGGCCAGAGATTTTGTGTAGGTAAATGTAAGTGGAAAATCACAAAGCAATCTCCCCACGGTATGTGCAGGACATAAATCAAAGCAAGTGAGGAGAATCGTAAAGCCATCACTGATGCTCATAACAAGCATACGGGTCAAAAGTTGACACACATCGTGACATGCTTTTTCAATTGGTTAAACGACCCGTTTTTGCAACCAATATTTCAGGACTGAATCATATGTTCTTTTAAGCATTAAAGCAACAGGACTTTTTCTATTTAAATGAGGTTCATGGTGTACAAAAGTCAGCACCGTTTACCTGGCACAACCAATTACCACCCACAGAAGGCAAGAGCTGAAAGGAACTTTGTTAAAAAGAGACATTTGTGGACATTTTCTATTGATTATGGCAGCAGTAATTCATTAAACGACGATTAAGTAATAGGGAACAGCATTCTAACCGGGCAGATATCCAGATGGGGGGTGTAATCGAGAACACTTTATGCATTTTAAAAATACGATTCAGATTCCAGTGCCTTACGGGTGGAATGATGGCTATAGTAACTCTCCCGAGGGGCCAAAACGCTATCAGCGGGTGCGTTTCATTTGTAGTCAACTCCCCAGAGTCAAGTTTTGTATTCAGATCAAACTCTTGTTATTTTGTGTGCAAAGCTGAGATGAAGCAGAGAGAAGGCATGACTCCAAGCTGACAGCTTGAGTGAGTTAAAGGAAAGCATGTCCATGGTAAATCACGGGAGCTGTTTTTGCCGAAATATGACAATAAGCAAAATAAGCCCTGGAACCGATCATGCTGGGTAGTCGCAGCTCCCACGTCATCTCTGTCGGCATGAGATTATCAAACCGAGCTTCAGTCTTGTGTCACTATCAGAGAAGACATTTGTATGGATGGCAGGGCAGAAAATGTGGTACGCCAGTAAACAAACAAAGCATGTATAAAGCAGACCTACACAGGAAACAAACAGAAAACTGATGTACTGTCTACTCTAACCATGTGTGACCCGGTCTGTGAAAACCCAGCTAAAGTCATTTTTGGTGATTTTTCTGTTTTCTACACAAAATCATCCTACATTATGTAAAAAAATATTCTGTGAGAATTTAACCTTGATATCTTTCATATAGTCTGAGTAAGATCATGTCAAAGATTGAAATTATGCTGATATTAATAGGTGAAATCAAACTTTGAGGCTCGTTATCTCAGAATTATATTTAGCCTGGTTTTCACAGACTGGGTCACATATATACCCTTATTTGCTCGTATTACATTTTATGTTGCTTTTATTTTGCCTTTAGAATTTCCAATTTTTTAAGGAGTAGTCAATAAAAAAAATTATTCACCCTTGAATTGCTCCATACTGTACTTTTACAATTTAGTAGTTTAGAAGAATTTCTCAGACATTAAAGTACACAGTACCGGTCAAAAGTTTGGAAACACTTTGGAAACTTAAAACTTATCAAAACAAAATAACACAATTAAAACTGTGGGAATTATGTTGTGACTACAAGCATCCAAAATAAATAAACATAAATATACACGTGTTATATTTGATCATCTTCAAAAGTAGTCAAACTTTTGACATTGTTTGCTTTTTATTCAATATTTTTTCAATAATATTTTCGTTTTCTATTGAAAGAAATTAATATGTTCCGATTAAAAGAAACATTTTTGTCAATTGTATCTAAACTTTTGACTGGTACTGAAATGTATATGGGGAAAACAATAAAAAACAATAAAAAAGTAGCCGATACTACTTTTTGTGCTGTTTTCTGGGTATTTTTCTGGTAAATGATAACAGTTTTTTATTATTATTCTTTAATCTATATAAATAGCTTGGTACTGAGGGGAAAATAAGCTAATTCAAAGGCTGGTTTCAAAGCCTTTATGAGCACGGCACAATAAGGATATCTAAATGTGTCATTTAGTCACACACTTTGGACACAATGACAGATTTTGCTGCAGTTAAACGTGTATGAGAATCTGATGGGCGAGTATTTGAAATGCTATAATCATTGTCCATGGCACATACATTTTAATGCCTATTTAAGCCTCTGATCATTTCAGAAATGAAACTAGAAAAGGACAGAGGATAACAGAAACTAAATCCACTGTGGCAATGAGATTTAATATGCTGAGATTAGCTTTAGAGGACATTTGACAAAGTTACTAAAGCAGCTTGTTTGACCGTTATATCCTGATCTCACAGAATGCATTACTTCACAAGGCAGCGAACACCATACTCACGTATTTGTGTTAAAGTTAATATATGCATATGCATATTGACCAAACTAGATATTTATCTTTGTGGCTTATTGTGTTACATGTTCTGACAGGATTGACAAATCGGTCCAACAAAGGCAGAGCAAAAAACAATGTGCTGTGACCCCAGTGGACCTCCAATATAAGAGCAAAGAAACCGTTGACACCAACACAAACGGGAAACTGAACAGAAAACGCTCAGCTCAGCGTTCTGCATGGAGAGATGCCAGGCCACTGGCCCTGTTTTCTAATGCCAATATCTGTGCGAGAGATCTCGCAGTGGGGACTGAAGCACGCTGCTTCCTCAATCACAAGCCATCGATCCCTGCTGTTACACCAGCACCTGAGTCTCTAAATCACAGTCTGGGCTTATGTCAGCATTAGTAAAGAATCCCCAGTACAAGCCCAACACGACCCGCACTGATACAACTGTTACTTTTGGCTTAGGTCTCATTTGCATTGTGTATTGGCAAGATAAGCTCCCAGAGTACACAGAGAACATACTTTGATGTGAATTAGTACGTGTTCAACACTACAAATGCAGCACGAGTGCTTTTGTTCTGTGAGTACTAACAAAGGCTCAGAGAGAGAGAAAAAAACTTGAACTGTGAATACAAGAGTTTGTTTGGATTGTAAAAATCTGCATTAAACATTTAATTGAAAGTATAAATTATCCAATGTAATGCACAAAGTACATGTACTAGAAACAAAGTTTAAGTATAATAAAACCAGGCAATACACTTGAGCAATCAAAACAACTAAGTGAATAAACAACTTAGAACTAAAAACAAAGAAAATAAGTATTTACTGAAAGCAATAATGTGTAGGGATGGGTATTGTTAAGGTATTACTACTTTTATCGATACCACTTATCGATCCGGTACTTTAACGGTACTCTTATCGGTACTTTTTGTTGTGTTTTTAATAAAAAAAACAAAAACAAACTGAGAACACAATTAACACTTTATTTTTTAAATGTAAAATAAAATAATTATCTATAGCCTAACAAACAGCAATGTTTGAGCAAATATATATTATACAAACAAAATAAATCAAATAAATAATTTCTTTTGTAAAAGAATGTCCAGTGCTTTAAAGCATCACAGTTGGGGCAGGTAGACTGCAGAAGAACTGGACTTAAAACTTATACATGTCTGAAACTACTTGCAAAATGTAAGTGTATGTATTTCATCACTACAAATTCATTATTAGGTCATTTCTACTTTATCATTTCTTAATAAGCATAGTTTATTCTTATTCATCTATTTGTAAATGCAGTACTGTAAAGGCATTTTTAATGTCTATGATTTATTTAGCTACTGCAGAAAAAATACGCATGTTATTCATAATTTAACTGAACGTGATGTATTTATTAAATGATTTAATACTAATTTAGAGAGACCTTATAGGATGCTTATGTCGTTGTTATTTGGGAAGACTGCTAGCATATGTACCTGAGGAGGTGGATGATGAACTAACTAGGCAGTCGAAAACTTTCTCTGTCCGCACATGATGAACTTTTGAAAGATGTTTTGACGGATTGCTTGTGTTTCTAAGATCTTGTTGCACGTGTTGTAATGATCATTGTCTGCATCCACTCGAGTGAAATGTAAACATACTTTACACCGTTTGCTTCTCTCCGCCATCATCACTCTATTAAGCTGAAGCTTTGTTGTGTATGCGTCTTGTACAAGACTCAGTGTTCTCAGGGACAGACAGGGACATTTCGCGCATGATGGATAAAAATGCAGGTAAATGTCTAAATAGGCTATTATCGTAAATTAGAAATGGTTGGACAGTTAAAATGCGCAAGATAACGTTTATTTAGCATTAATAAACAGGACATGTATTTTCTTAATTTCTCCAGTACCGAAAGCAGAACCGATAGCGTCAGAGCTTATCGATACTTCGGTCTTTCATAATTTAGCACCGGGGCTAGTTTAATACCGGGTTTCGGTACCCATCCCTAATAATGTGCCTGATATTGTGCTTTATTGTGAACATTTCCTGTCTAAAAGGCATTGTTAACAACCACTTTAGCTGTGACAACATATAACACCGCCTTATGTGCCTTTTTGCTTTATAAAACAGTTACCACATAAACATTTAGGACAATTTTTAAAGAAACAGTTCACCCAAAAATAAAAATGATTACCCTTACGTAATTCAAACCCTGTATATGACTATTTCTTCTATGGAACACAAAAGACAATATTTTGAGAAATGTCTTATTGATTTTATGCCCATATCGAAGTCAATGGGGACCAATGTTATCTTGTTACCAACGTTTTCCAAAATATATTTTTTTGTGTTCGGCAGAAGAAAAAAGTTATACTTGTTTAAAATGACATAAAGGTGAGTAAATGATTTTTTTGGTGAACTATCCTTTAACAGTAACGTGACAAATTTGCCAAAGAACTATTCTACATCTATTCTACATGCATCAACACAATGATCCATTTTATTAAAAATTAATTATAAACACATTTAAATATATGTGTGATATTAAATGGTTAAAAAAATGTTGCAATCAATTAATAAAAATAGACTCAAATGTTAGCTTAAATATATATGGCACAAAATGTGTCTCTTTAAAACTAAACTACATGAAATATGAAATTAAATACATCATGGTAACACTTATTTTACAGTGTCTTTGTTACACGCTATAGGCACTTATTAAAGTTAAAACAATAAATTATGCATGATTAATTAAAAAAACTTTTAAAAAACTTTATTTTAAAAACAAAAACCAAACCCTAATCCTAACCCACAGTACCCAAATGTATAATTACAGTAACATTAAAATAAAGTGTAACCTGTATACCTCGCCTTACTTTACTTTATTCACCTTCACTTACCTTCACTTTGTTCATTTGTTTGAACTGATCCATCACATGTATTAAAAATCTAGGTCTTTGTTTGATACCATCATCAGTTACTGGTTTATTTCCCATAGATCAACGTGAGATTAGTGGCTTGCTCACGGCAAGATGATGATGATTCAGACTATACCTTCAACCTTTTGTTTACCTGAACTGGATCTTTTACAAAAAGAGTCCCATTGAAGACAGCCACAGATACTGGCTCAGTGCAAAGCAGAAGTAATTTGGGTGGGTGTTAAATTAGCAACCCTTTAATATATCACAACTATACGCTTCATAAAGTATCCAAATGTAGTATATTTCCCTCCCCGTCCTGACAGTATCTCTTGCATTTCCTGAGGACATAGTCAGATTAACGCAGACAGACTCGGCCTTCCTGCTGTGCAAGTAATATTCCCTATTTTAATGTGCATTTAAATTTCTCATGTGGAGTCCCCATCTACAAGGCCACCGGTAAAGTATCTGGATGTAATGCTGAAGATATCTGTAGGGGTGTATATCTAATGACATAACCCATAAGCGGACACTGAGCAAATATCACATTTTCATATATTACCACTGTAATACGCTCCAGTCAATTTTAATTAACTGGTGAATGTGCCAAAAGGGATTTTCAACCCTGCCAAAACCTTGAGAAAGCCAAACGAAAGAAATGAAACTTTATGACACTGAGCTAGGTTACACATATAATTGCTCTTTGATACCAATTTCTATCATTTCATTTTTCCTGACAGTTTTGACAGTCATTGGTGACTTTGACTGGCAGATCACTGCAAAACAGGTTGCAATATTCACTGAGAGAGATCTATATTGATTTGATATCTTGATAGATTGGCTAATTAAATCTGTATCATTGGATAACGGTAAACATCTTCTTGACTTCGTGGTGTTTCATATAAGAATCATATAATTACATTTTCAATGACTGATTTCTGATTAGTTGTGATCAGATCAGTAGACTATTGCAATACCAAGAAAATACCTTTGAAAGACAAATGAGCCAACTGTTGACATCCTAAATTCATAATGAAATCTATGTAAATACATTTAACTGAGCACAGCTGAAAACATTGAAATCTCTTCTAAAATTTGGTTTCAAAAGAATCCTTTGAGAAGCAGGAAACCGTACAAGTCTTAGTTTGCTCTTAAATAAATGGCATTGTTATCCAGAAAAAAACAACTAAGATTTTACAGAGATTTGACATCTCATTTGCAATTTTTCATTCCTGTGGATGACACACATTAATTTTACAGCCATGCATTTATCCTGCAAATTCAAGGCTGTGTGTGAGCGAGTATGTGTCAAAGCACAGGCTGAACCGTATGCTAACATTTGTAGACTGCTTCAGTGGGCGACTGGGACGACAACGTATCGTTTCCTTATTATGGGGCTCTGTGTTACATACCATTTGTCAGGCAGAATGAATTAAACATGCTTTAAGTCTTTCATCTAGGTAACCGCTGTCTCTTCTGCATGACTGTTCCACTTAGCACCCCTCTGCAGTCTGACACACACGCTTAACCTATTTTCACTGTATATTTGGGTAAGCATTAGCATAGATGCAACAATCAAAATTAGCATTTCCCATGTCACAATGAGCCAAGTTAAAACAGCAAATGGAAACAATGGCAGTCTTAAAACTGGAACTGGTGAACATATTTTAGGGGTATTTGTTTAAAATGTAAAAGTGTTTTTTATTTTGAATGCATTATATTGTTGCCTATATGTCCGAGGCAGGAGATAAGTAATAAGAGCAATAAGTTTTAACCTGATAAATGTCACTGTACACATAAAACTGCACTATCCAAACTACATTTTATATATATATATATATATATATACTGTATATATATATTTGTTTTAACTTATTTTTAATAATTAATTATTAATAATTAAACTAATTAATTTTAAGTTAATAATTAACTAATTAATTATTTTTAATAAACTAATTTGAGATATTTTTATATTTATAACATTAACTTTTTTATTTAAAAACATTTGTTTATGTGTATTGTTATGAAAATTTGTCAAATATTTATTTTTGAGACCTTTTATCAATGTGTTTCTCATGATTAGATTAGAATTTAACTATGAAATATTAAAGTAAATAGTGAAATAAAGTGTTTCACCTGTGGAACGGTGACAGGTAACAGGTTAAATCACATCTCTATGTTAATCTAAAGGGCTCGCTCTAATCAGCTGTAACATATTCTTACTGGCTATGGTGTTGTTGCCCACCCTAAAAACTCATTATAACTCATTAACTGCATTATTATCTTCTGAACATCAATTATGTTTTAGTGCAAATAGCATTAAAATTGTATAATGTTATAATGTGGTATAAGGTGCAGTTTTTTACACAACTTGCTACATCAGTCATCAGTCGCAACACTTCTCTGATCAGCATCTGAGGAACAGCGTTTGCAAGGCTTTAAAAGACCAGCACAGCCAGTCCCCGCTAAAGTAAATCACATTGACCCCAATCTGTAATGTCATACCATTCTTTAAAGACAAGTGAACCCCACAGAGCACAGTTAGACTCAAACTACTGTAGTGTGCTGGGAATTACAGTCTGATATGAGTGTAGTAAGCAGTCTTTAGTTAGGGTGACTGATGTTTGGTAATGTCTGAAGTTACGCAGCTCTCACACTCCAAAAAAAGGGAACAATTCACCTCGCTCTGATCACACCTATTGCCCAGCGACAACCACTGTGACCTCATCAACTCTTCCTGCAAAGCGAGAGATGGTTTGGTTTCTCATTACGTGGCCAACATTCAATACCAACCCATTTCTTGTTCTTTTTAACCTTCCCTTTGTTTTTTTCTCAAAACATTCCCTTTCTTCCTGCTTGTCTCATCTAGTTTCTCCATTGCTTGCGCTGCCCTTTCTTTCTAACTATAGCAAATCAGTTTTCGACTTTCTTTTTAGCCATAGACCCCAGTGAGCCTGTTTTCAATTTATCTTTCATCTGTGTGCTTTCTTCTGCTTTCTATCATTCTCTTTTTTGGCTATAAATAGCCATTCAATTTTCTTCCATCTCAAAGGTCCAGCGATTTCACACCGTCTCTTCCTATAGTCTCTGTTTGGGCGGACCATTGGCACGAGGGGCCCGGGGCCTGTCATTAAAGGGGTCTGGTGAAGCTTGGCGCATGTAACCAATAATCACTAGCTTAATTTGTGTAGCCCGCCACACAACGTGGAAACACAATCACGTTTTTCAAAGAAGGGTTGAGGTGTTAATGTTTATTTGTTCAAAAAGAAAGTCATAGAGGATCTTTATGTCAACTGCTGTTCTAACAATTAGTTCAAACAGCCCCCATTTCTATCAATTTTTAACTAAATAATTTCTAAATTAGAAAAAGTTTTACTCCATTGCTACAATCAAGTTGCATTTAAATGCACCATTTTTCCAGCCTGCTTTAAGTTCTATTGTAAAGTCTAGCCGTGCTATCAGTATTGTTTTGTCTTTCGAGAGACACAGCAGCTGCTCTCCACACATTCTGCAGATACACAAAATTTCCATTCTATTGAACAGTTAATGAATAAGTAAAGTACTTCTCGACAGATTACACACGGGTTACACTACAGCAAGACGAAATGGGAATTTTTATTACTGGTACGCAGGTACGATATCCCCTTATCCTGTGGGCGATACAGCGCCTCACTCTACACTCGCTTTCTCTACTGCGTTTCTCATCCATTAGCTCTGAGCACTTCATTTTTCAGAGGTTATCAGGGCCAGGACAGAGGCTGGCAATAATCAAGAGTAAGCAATGGCGCTGGAGAGAGAAAGATCGCTGGCAGTATTCAACTTATTGAACAAGAACAACCTCAATGAAAATTACAATGGCCACGAGCTTGCTAACAAGAAAGGCCACATTTGTTTGGGATTTATATGCTGAATATTTATAGCGTGTTGTGATGTGCGCTGTAAAACAAGTCAATACTATTAAAATAAACCATGATTGATCACGTACCTGTGAATATACTTTATAATGGGCATTCTCAATGTTTTTTTGCTTTTAAAATTGCGGCTCCTACAGTATTAAGATTCACACTTGGGGCAAATTCACAGACGGCCAGTTACGTTTTTAGGAATAACAACCTATTTTGCTATTTTATTAGGTAGTGAACTTTTATTATTTACCATGCTGCGTCTTACAGTTTTTTGCATGGTGCCATAAGAACTGCGTTTTAAGCTGTCGAGATGTCAAGTTGGTGTATTCTGTTTTGCTCCATTCTGTTGTGCTCGATCTTGTTTTGAATGCAATAATGCACCTGTGTGAGCGCATCCATTAGTTATCCAACAGCAGCTCGGATCAGTATTTGGTACTGAATGCAAATGCAGTATTTTGGTCGGAATGCCGAATCGTAAAGCAGCCGACAGCACAAACAATGGAGCAATGTAGAGAGGGAACCTGTTTCCAAACAAGCATCAACTCAAAGAAATAGTTCACCCAAAAATGGACCCCATTGACTTGACCATAGCAATTTTTATTCCTACTATGGGTTCCAATTTTTGGGTGGAAGCATTTTATCTGTATATCGTAAGTAGATGCACTTATTTATAACTGAAGTAGTGAATTCCCTTAGACCTCCTTACCCTCATCTCCTGAGCTTCCTTCTGACCATCCCAGGCCCAGCTGCGCTTGGTGAAGTAGTTGACCGTGGCAAACTCGATCAGGGCGGAGAAGACAAAGGCGTAGCACACGGCCATAAACCAGTCCATGGCTGTGGCGTAGGCCACTTTGGGAAGTGAGTTCCTAGCACTTATACTGAGTGTTGTCATGGTCAGGACAGTTGTAACACCTAAAACCACAAAGAGAACATACAATGTCATTTAAAGTTCTGAGATCTACTTTATCATGTCACAACCCATGGAAGTGTGTTGACATGTAAGCCATTAAACATCCTTAAGAAACAGACAGTTTGTAAAGAAAGTGTTTATTAGCACCTTCTGCCTATATATTTATCTTACTCTATTTTATTTTTCAAGGAACACAATGAGTTTCTCCCATGAGAGATTCTCAAAGATATATTAAAGATAAGCTCTGTATTGAAAACAGCCAGGCTATATAGATTTGTCTTTACAACATGTAATGTACCACAACATTGGTGAGGGTTTTAAAAAGAGGCTTTTGATCATAGGTGTTGTATTGCATTTCATAATGTTGAATGATTTTCAAGGACAGACACATTTATGATATAAACCGCTTTAGTGTGTAAAGCATTGCGGTTGAGTTCTCGGCACTGGGGTGAATGCCAATGCGCTCAAGTGTCAGAGGTTAAAAAGACGCATCCTTGTAAGTGACGGGAGCTTTTAAAGGGAAGCTCCCCTGAGAAATGCTTTTCCCTGAAACCACAATAAGATTTATAAGCCAAAGGCACGGCACTTAACAAGTTCTCATAAAACAGAAGAATCTGTTTACATTCCATATATTTTGGTGTTAGTCGGGACTTCAAATCTGTTTGGATGAGACGTGTTGCAAGAGTAACTACATTACAACTATAATACAACTAATTACTACAATGATAAACTATGATGCCAAAATCTAGGATGGACTAAAAATGCATGTATACTGGTATTATCTACATTCTGTACATTCTTTGTGATTATAATAAGTTAACTTTCCTATTAAATTAGGCATTGGGTGATTTTTGTCATGAAATAAACTTCACTGTGGACCAGTATGTCTAGCTACTATAGGACCTTGGTGACAACACGCATCTAAATTTCAATAAAAAACACCTGACAAGATACATCAGAAGTGCTATAAAATCATAATGTTTCACAGGCCCTGGAGTTCTGCAAATATAATTAGATACGAAAAAGAAACAAAAGTGATATTCCTGAATGGACGTCAATCAAGGCAAAATATATTCAATCATTTTACTTTAGTTGTTAATCTGTGCCCACTGGCGTATGAAGACAAACTGATATACTGCTAACAAGGGCTGTGCTGACAAACACACCACATTTGTAATGGGAGTGCTACGGTGTTATACTGTGTAATATACGGTATGCCCTTAGCAGTGTCTGCTGTTGCAAATGAACAGCGAGCACCGTTCGCTTCAATAAACGTCAGCGAAGAACAATTAAATTGAAATCTACAACTGATATAGAGCTGTAGAGTGTCAAAAAGCCAAATGGCAGAGAAGATTCTCATTAAACTTTTCATTAGGCTTCATTTCCATCTGGAAATGGAGTGAAAAGCTTGAGGGACATTAGAAAGAATGTCACACGAGTTGCTATTGTCTCTGCAGAGACAGACGCCTATTATGCACATGTGTGTCGAAACCATAAATTAAGCATTACGGCGTGGAGCTATGATGAAAATGACAACACAGGATTATCAGTGTGAAATGTCAGGTCGGACTCATCATGACAGATCAGAGAAACTGGCAGCCTATATTGATTAAATATCAGTATCAAACTGCTGTTTGTGAGAAGATTAATCAGACTTGAAGTATTGACCTGGGATTACACTTTCAGCAGAATGCATACATTTTCCTTTTTTAAATCATTTGGGTGATTATAGTGGCCAATTAACGGGCAAACAGAAGTGCACTAGTATACTTCAATACCCTTTTTTCTCTTATCAAGATTATTTTTTTCTGCATTGAGTTGTAAGGTTCTTTGAAGGGTTTCTGATGACATCATACATTCTTCAGATCAGCCTATTGGTTTCTGGGTTCAGATAAAATCCAGATAAAAGAGCATCATAATTCCAAAGGCATTAAAGGATTATCCTATAGCATCAAACATTTATTTTAAAGAGGACAGACATTTTAAATGACTGTCATTTCTATGGACAGCAAGTTAGAGGGCAGGTGGGCTAAACTGCTGGAGCTTAGAGAAGCCCGGTTCGGATATGGTGTACACAAGCTCCAGGCGCTTTGGAAAACACTGCATTTAGCACGGCTTGTCTACCAGCCTGGACGCTCCGTTGCTTCAGTGTGTAGCCCGCGGCCTGAGCCACACGAGGCTTTATCACGTCTGCAGACACTGTTGTGCAAAGCGCTGTAGAATACCAATAAGGGTTCTCTCTGAAACTCATTAGTACCTTTCGATTAGAGCCCACCAACATATCCACAGTAATTGTCGAGCAGCAGAGACACAGCTGAAAACAATGCAAATATAACATGACAAATATAACATGACATGAGCTACATGTAGGGTTGAAATAATAAAGGACAGAAAATGTACTTGTAATTTTCTGCCAGGACATTGTCCATTCATTTTACCGACAGATCTAATAGCTCCAATTTTAGTCCTACCTGTAAACATGGCTTTGTAGACTACACTTATTGTTAGCTCATTGACAAATGCACAAAATGTTAAATGCTCTGTCATTTGTACTGTAAGTCACGTTGGCAAAACGTGTCTGCTAAATGAAAATATGTGAAAAAATAATGCTTAAACAGAACACAGTGCAGTGCAAAATACATGTGAAACCATAAAGAAAAATCCTTCATATTAATACGCTACATTGTATATTTTTTTTTACAGCGTATTCTTAATTTGTAATTTTTTTATAGAAATGTACTTTTTTATATATTACAAAATAAATTAAAATGTTCTTATTAATTTTATTATGTAATGTTTATAAATGATTATTCTGAACAGCTGAATCTTTAGCTATCTTCAAGAATAGCTAAAGACATATTTATTCTTTTTCTTCTATACTTTCTGTAAAGGTAAAAAAAACCTGGTTTCACTAGTTTGGTTTCACCACTTGCACATTTTTGCTCTTTTGTTGTTTAATTGTTTTTATTGTTTACTTCAAAAGCGTCTGCTAAAGAACTAAATGTAAATGTAATGTATAATAATAGTTTCCCTTGAATCACATGAAAATATGTTATAATTTTAGAATCCATACAGTCATCCCTGTTATATTTCAGATAAAAACTAAAAAAAAAACCTTGATTATATTATTTTATTATATGTTTAAACCATCACTTCATCAGAGGAAATAACATTAATCTTTGTGTTATTATACTGTACGGCCATCACAACTCCACGAAAGTCAGCCACCAAATTCAAGACAATATTATCCCAAGGCCTTTTCTTTTCTCTTCATGAGCTGTGTGGGCTTCCCACCAAATATGACATCCGCCAGCCATATTTCATATCATCTAGAGCTGCTCCTCCTGGGCATGTGTTTGCACTCTAAACAACAACAGGCTTCGGATCGCTGATTAGCCCGTGCGTACGCTCGGCGGGAGACACTCAGGGTTGCTATGGCACGCTCTTCAACGCCTCTTCACTGGACAAGGTAAGCGAGAGGGAATGATATGAAAAGAAGAGGTCTGACAAAAACAGCCGCATGAGATGGAGTGGCGTTTCTGAAAGACGGAGCGGGCGGCTGGTGGGGCTTCTTTGCGTGAGATCGTTGACCGGCTAATGATGCGATTCATACCCAGAGAGTTCACGCAGATTAGTCACGTTTATGGGCTTGAGACTCGACTTGGGTAATGCGAAATCAGTTGGATACAAGCTCCCTCTTGTCTTTATGAAATGATGTATGATATGGTACTAATTACTGCACCATTCACTGCAGTCATGGCTTTTCATTCAATCGACACAAGGAAGAAAATTAGTGTCTCCATGTTTTGTGTCACATGCAGCTTTGTGTTTACCCTAAAAAGGTGTCACCCTTTTTAAATGCTAAAATACGTCTCCTATGCCAGAGGCAAATATTAGTGTAATATAAGTGCAATGTAAGTAAACTCTTGATAGCTTAACCAATGGAAGAGTTCAAAAAACATTAGAGATTCAAACCCAACATACAGTTTGTCCTAAATTACACAGGTCTGGTTTAACAAGTTACGAATGATCTAAACATATCGCTTATTTAACTTCAAACTAATATATATTTTATATTCTCATATACCAGAATATATTTAACTGCAGATTTCTTTTAACCTTCAACCTCGTGTAAAGCTTCTTAAACAAAATGTTTTATTTATGTCAAAATCTGTAAGCACAAACAAATATGCAATCTAACAAATTCTGAAAATGCACGATTTGATTCTGTATTATTCATAGCACTACAATAATAGTTTGGGCTTATATGTTAAAACAGCTACTCAGGGTTAAATCTTAACATAAGAATGAATAATAATGATGTTAAATCTTGAAACATGGATAAATATCTAAAACTGTGTGAGCTGAACACTAATACGAGTGAGTCTGCCTTAAAGACTGTGGGAGTACAAGGGATAATAGAGAGGGCGGTCAGCAAAAAGAAGGGGCTGAAGATGAAATATGACCACACACCTGAGCGAGCCGCACTGCATGCTTTGGCTTTGAAATGAAAGAGTTAGCACCAGTTTAAAGACAACAATAAATAAAGCAAAGCAAAGAATAATAAAGAGCAAGGAATAAAAGAGAAAAGACTGGAGGCGTATGATGGTGCCAGAGGCAGAACAAAAGCATGAAGTTATAATTCAATATTTACTGAAGGTAAATACTACGTTTGGCAGCTGTTGAAACAGTCGAGACTTTGAAGGGGGCTAATGGGGAAAATCTAACGGATGAAGACACATGAAGAGGAATGCAGTCATATTGCAGTACTTCAGATTCAGCTTTGGGTGCATCCAAAATAAATTAGAAGCAATTTTGAACAATTTACACATTAATCGTCACATAAATTCTATTCTTCTCATGAAACGCCTTGTTATGTATAATTTGCAGTAGTGAATTAGACAGAACCATTTTTATCAATGTATTAAAAATCCAGAAACATTGTTTTCACAGTGTCTTCTAATATACATGTCCTCTCCGAAAAAGATACTTGTAAAACTTGTTAAAACTTGACCAAATAAGGAGTTTAATCACAATAAGGCAGCGTAATGTTTCTGATTCACTTCGTTGGGAGCGTGTCTCTGTGGCTGGTTAGGTAAAAAGCTAACTAGCTAGTTTGGTGGCTCTGACATTAAAACTTGACGTGAAGGACTGTTTCAATATTTACTTAATAGCGTGACATTATAACAAATGTCACATTTGTCCCAAATTAAGAAACTGCTTTCAGTGCAAAGTTTCTCATTAAAGTAGGAGCAAGAAATTTTGTAGTGCATAAAAAGGATAATGAGCAAAATGACTATTAACATATAAGCTTCCTCAGGTCAGCAAAGCGAGCGGAAATGGATATTTAAAGAAAACGCAATCACAACCTAAGTTTTCAGCCTGAATGACCTCAAACTTGCACAGCAACGTTTACTTCAGAATTCTGCAGAATAATAAGTTGTTTTGTTTTGTTTTGTGCTGTGGCCCTTTAAACTCTCAACATTCAACTCAGCTCACAACTAAATGAAATGATTTCTTTTGCTTTAGTGTCGAAGATTTAGCAGCAGAGAGAATCCAGGCAGGAAACCCTGCTGCACTCCATCAGCCGCTGTTGTCAAAAGGGTCAGATTTTCATTTCATTTGGTAGCAGACTGCTGAAATCTTCACATCATCAACAGTAACCCCTTCCACAGTGATGCCGGCAGGATGAGCCCCGCTTTGCACCTGATGCTCAGGCCCTCCATAAAAAAATACCGCAGACGAAGCCAGACATGACGCAAAACTCAATGCAAGCTCAATAAGCAATAATCTCTTAACCCCAGATTTCATGTAAAAAGCCTGTCGGGTGGAGATTCAGTCTCGATGCTTCTGGGTTTATCTTTCCCGTCCCGGTAGAGGCCCGTCAGCATCACTTTCTCCAACTTCCTCTCATTCCAAGTTTGGGTCCAACTAATCTCTAATTAATTAGGTGCTTGCGTGGTGGCTGAGGGAATTACAAGTCAATCCTGTGATCCTTACACAGTTTCAAAACAAAATCCATCACTGTCCGGCTGCAGGGCTGCTCGGTGACCACACTCGCCCGGGGTTTGGACACGATTGTAAGCACTTATGCAGCACTTTTACAGTACCTACATGATGGCCGTTCATGCCCTTTCTCCCAATGCCACAATGCATGGTATAGTTAAATGTACATCATACAAACACACAGATAATAAATAAGGAGCTATTTTAAATTCTACATTTTTCTATTCATGACAAAATTACAACGTGTCACACTAGTGATTGTAAAGTTATAGGTCATTTCCGTTTTTGGAGTAAGATGTCCAATGTAAAGTTTTAATGAAATATTAAAAAGTCTCCTTAGCTTTAGAATGAATAATTGCAGTTTAAAACCTATAAAATACTATCAGCCAATAGGCGAGTGGCTCAACATTTTTATTTACAAAAAACATTTTAGAAAAATGTTCTAAATGTTTCTGTTAGAAAAGATGTTTTCAATTCAAAATAATCATTTAAAAACTGTATTATTAAAGCATTTTGAATAAATATACTCAAATTCATTTCTAGCCTAGAAAGCATTAAGTTGTACTATAGTTAAAATCCTGCAAACCCTGTAAACGTTTATACACAACACAAACTTTTAATTCTCTCCCTGGTGCTTTCATTTACTAACGCTTCTTATGTTTCATGATGGTGGATAAAAACAAAGAAAAAACAAAACAAAAGCATTCATACGAATATGAATATACAAGTCACAGCAGTATGATTCGATATAGTCTCATAATTTAAACAACATTACAGTGCATCTGCGCATTAATAAACAACAGAGAAGAAAATCCTCACCGAAGACGGTGCGCGCCGGCACGGACTCCCGATTCAGCCAGAAGGACACCTGAGACAGGATGACGGTCATTATGCAGGGGAGATACGTCTGGATCACGAAATAGCCAATTTTCCTTTTCAAATGGAAATACGTTGTCATCACCACATATTCTCCTGTACAAGAAATGATGAAGAGACAAGAGAGACGCCATAAGAGATGAGATGAATTATTGATAAACCTCGTTCACACAACACACTGACTGAAATATTCAGAGTTTTATTTATGAATGATCACATTAGGGGAGAAAAACATTGTTTTTGTGAGAACGCTTAACAGATTGCTTCTTGTACAACAGCACGGACGTATGGGAACTTGAGTGTTTTGCCAGCATGGTTGGGAAGATTGGATGTTCTTGCATTAGCAGTGGAAAGAAATCGACAGACAATTGCTCAATCCCAACATTCACCTCTCGCTGAACCTCTGATGGGCCTCGAGGGGATGTAATTATGTCATTAAAATCAGAGGTTGAATAGCCAATTTGCAGTGCTGACGTCATGATATATTTGTTTTTAAACCCTTTGATAAGAACTTTCCCGCTGGAAAACAACAAAATGACTCTTAAGTTTACAAAAAAACGTAAATAGAAAAGTAATATGGGTTTGGGTGAGTAAACAATTACTGACTTCTTTATTTTTGGGTCAACTGTCCCTTTAAAAAAGACCAGGGGTTGAAAAGCAACATTTTAATTGAGTCAAGAATCTCTCGCTGCACTGGGAGGCAGAGCTGAGGACAATTAAAATGACAAAATGAGCAACAAACAGATGCTTCTTGTGCTCTACAAACAAACACAAGAACATTTGTCTTTTCCATTCAAGCTGAGGGAAATGGTGAAATGCGTCTCATCCACGGGCAAGTCGATGTGAAACTCTTTCACTGAAACTAACGTACACCCGGGGCTGTTTGAAGACATCTTAATAATGTCTGTCTCTAAATAATCACTGCCCCAGAATAGAGCCTCGACACACGGCTTTTATTAAAGCAGCGTTGTGGTTTGTTGCCAGGTCAGGCGGGAAAATCAAAACTGGCTTGGCGACAAGGAATAAGTAGGTGTAGATGTGTAGTTGACTTGCACAAGTATGAAATGTGGATGAGACATGTAAGTCAGTATAAAGATTGTGTCGATCAAAAAAGTCCACAATGCCTCTCTATTTCATAGCAACTTCTGGCAGCGGTCTGAATATGAAACTCTAATATGAATGAAGCAGAAGATTGAAAGAAAGTCGGTTGTGGGCGTCAGGGGTTTAAAGGTTGCTACTGCAATCAGAATCTCAGATCAATGTGTTCGATTAGAGCTGAAATTGTTGATTCAAAAAACGAAAAATGTGGACCTACTGTCAATAACAGATGCAGCTTTTATGTACAGTAGAGAAGAGGTTAAAAAGATTTTTGGTAATATTTATATGAAACTTAAAGCTTCTTACAGCTGCAATCTGTAATTGGATAAAAATAAACAAAAATCACTTTTAGAAATTTAGAAATGACCACTCTTTGAAGTAATCTAAAACCTGTTAACTGTCACCATACACATGAAAATACACTATCCGAACTGCAGTTTTTTATTGTTATATATTAGTTTTTTAAGCATTAAAAACATTAAGCCCTTTTTATTTTATTTAACTTTTTGAGTCATTTCTTTTAGTTTATGTTATGTAAAATATTTATTCTTGATTCTTAGCCCTTTCCATCAATATATAGTTTGTCATGATTAGATTAGAATTCAACTATGAAATATTAAAGTGAATAGTGAAAATACACAGGTTACAGTTAACAGGTTAATAAAACATGGAATTTTAATGACATTTGGCTATTCACCTCTTTGTGCCATCCCCTATAATCCATGGGTGGCTTAAAATTGTAACATTTTGTTCAAAGCACAAAATACATAATTTCCAACACTGATTTGTCTCTCCCCGGGATTTGGGGTCGATTTCATTTCTCTTTCATTTTCACTTTGGGCACACTGCCCTATTGCACACACGCTTTTCTCGCGCCCTCACACAAGAAGGTTCTTCCTGCATCGTGGAGGTCATGTGACCCCAATAACTGTGACAGAAAGCAATCGATAAACTTGCAGCTTGCAAAGCAGGCTAGATAAATTACTTTACAAACGGGAAAAATGGAATTTAAAAGGCTGCTGGAAGAATGAAAAAGAATCTGAGTGGGAGGCAAGTGAAATTAATTCATTCACGTTGTCAGATGCAAAAAATAGATGTCATAAAAGAAACGCTAGTGAATGTGTACAGAAGCGTATTATGGATTCACACGTATAAACAAAGAGCATTAAAGAGGTTCAAAAGAGATCACAAGAGGTTTTTCTATTATTCAGCATGCATCTGTAACTATACACCCCAAATACTGACAAAAAGAGGCAGATGTGTTCTTTATAGTTTTTTAAAGGGTGACTGCAGAATACAACTTTAAGATGGTGTAGGAAACAGGAAAAATATTAGAGCTGTGAATGAACAAAGATTGAGGCTGAAACCGCACCAAATGTGCTTCTTTAGACAACTGATTCTTTATTAATTATACTGTATCAAATTATAATACACACACTCTACCAGCTGAAAGTTTGGAGACACAGATGCATTTTTAATTTTGGCAGTCATATTGCCATGGTAAAGTCAATAAAACTATTAAAAAAAGAAAGTATAATAATTGTGCTGATCATAAATTGTTCGTCAGATCAGATCTTCATTAAAGTGCTGTATCTCTTTTGTCTAGATTAAAGCTCTGATCACTCTGGGCATTCTCTTAACCAAATTTATCTTGAATTGCTTTTTCAAAGTGCATCCTGGGATGCTTTTCCAAATTTATTTTGTGGACAAACATATTATGCCTACGTATGAACTTTTTTTTAACTATTATTTTAATTACTTTTTGATGGTTGAGTTCGAGTAGATAGGGAAGGAAAATCAGCCCGCATGGGAACGCTAATACTGTTTAATCACAAGCCTTATATAGATTATAAGAAAGACAAATGCAGTCAAATGAAGTCAAAACCTTTGACCGCTAAAGTAACTGTAAAGTAACTTTACTGAAAGTAAAGTAACGGAAAAGGATTTGGCTTCACTTGTAATATATTGATATGATCTGAACAATAATAGTTGTTTTACTATTTCTGAATGTTCTTAATATTGATCTATGTCTAACCAGTTATGGGTATACATTACCTGTACTGGAGCTGATGGTCTCTTTGCCAATGACATGGCCCAACAGGTCATACTGGTTGAGTCTAGAACCATCAGGAGCCACAGAAACAGATTTTTCATCATCCGCCGTCCAAATGTAGACAACCTCATTGTTGGTGTAGGCATCTAAGGAAGACAGACCACAGGAGATTGGGGATTTGTTTGGTCTGACTAAACATCCAACATTCAAAATCCGTTTGCAATGGTGTTCATTTTGTACTGTACTAAGGGAAACAGAAATTTACTCGCTAGTTCAGTTAGCCCTAAATAAATACAATATAATTTCATTTCATTTCAAACTTAATCTGCATACTTTTCAATCAGGAAATGTATTGTCTGGAGGAGAAATGTTTTGCATTGCATTTTGTTGGGTCATCTTTACTGCCCCAAAGGTACAGAAATGCAATAGCTAACATTAGTTACTTTAAAGGACTGAACTACACAAAAACGCATCAAAACTTCTCTTTTAGGAATTGCCACAATTTTATTGTAGTGCATGATTCACTTTAAGTTGTGGCGTGATAAACGATTATAGCTATTATAGCTATGTTTTCAACATAAGCTTTTTTTATTTGCATCTAAATCCTTCCACAGTGCTACCCAACAGACAGCTATTGTAATGATTCAAGCTTTTCAATTAAACACAAAGAAAAATTAAGGACTGTAAGTTTGTATTTCTTTATCAAAAGAGTACTATGCATTAATTAAAGATATTACTGTAAGCTGCAGTTAAGATCTCATGTACGGCAAGCTTTTGTAAGCGTAATATGTAGATGCCTAGTGATCGAATCAAATCATGAATCCGTGCAGTTGTTTAACGCTATAAACAAATGGTTACACAGATTCTTTCGGTCTGGTTGCCTTGCGAGATCAAGCCTCTATTTCCATTAAAGATTCAGTCTTTGGGTTGGAAAATACAATTGTAAATTTACACGCTAACACAAAACAAAGCTCATGAAGAAGAAACGGAGGGCATTAGTGTGAATAAATGCATCTCAATGAGAGCAATTTAAATGCAACTTTAATAAAAGTCGACTGCCCATGGGTCAGCTGCTCTCTTCCATTAGCCTCTGTTTCTGGTTCATTGAGTGTAACGTGTATTTATGAGCAAACGTTACTTAAGACTTATTGTGTTTGAATACACAAGTACGAAGTTTGAAAAGGAGCAAAAACAATTATCCCGGGGACCATATGCAGAAACAAACAGCACGCATACGCAGACAGACGCATGTGCGCCCACATGTTCTGGGAGCGAGCGGGGGAGAAGCTGGCAGGCTTCGTGCTAGCGGTATAATTCACGCAGCAGGCAGAGGTTTGCTAATTAAATTTTGATGGCCAGAGAGAAAAGATATTGTTTTATTCTGTTAGAAGGCCATTAATCAAAAGCTAAACACATCAAGTTTAATGCCACTTCATCCATTATGAATAGTAATTGATAATGTAGCGCATTATTTCACATTCAAATATGTATTTGCGTCATGTGCAGATATAGGTTCTTATTTACGGCCGGAGTGGCGTATTGGAAACGCCGCAGGCTGTAAAAGGTCAGCTGTGTCATACGCTTTCACAGTGTAATGAGGGAAAGTCTTGAATTTATTCTCTAGACTAAAACTTAATTAATACTGAGGGTGGAAGAGTCAAAAAGAGTGAAACATATTCAAAACAAATTACACAACTTTCTTGTTCCTCCCAACTCTGAAATCCCATGAACGACCTTGTTGCTGTAAGTTAATTAAAAGTAAAATTTTTTTAGGTTTTATAAGAAAGAATATTTCCTGTTCTATGTCTTCTGCGTCAGATATCCATTCACAAAACACACCTCTCTGGATCTTGTTTAATGTAGTGTGATTGTTCTCCAGCTGAACAGAATGAAGAAATAAGTAGCTTGTTTTGTTTTAGATTTCGCTCTCGTTTGGCCGTTATGCGTCAGCCTCGATTATAAATCATCCCGTTTGACAGCCATACAAAAGCTGGGCACTCATTGTGCTAGTGTGAAATGAGCTTTTTATCTGTTTACTAGACCAACTAATGGAAAAGAAATAATAATTAGTAGAAAAACAACAAGAAACACAACAATGTAGGAAATCATGACAAGATTTGTAAACTGTGGGAATGTTTACTTATTGGGAATCAGCCATTATAAATCATTTAAGATAAAGAGGCAGATAAAATACCAGTAAATAAATGTTGGATAATTTATCAAAATAAAAGTCTTTTGTACTAAGACAAAGCATACTATAACTATGCATGCTACAAGCTATAAGTTCAGGCTTGAAACTATTAATAAAATATTATTTATGATTTCTGGATAATCGCACTGCTCGGTTAATAGCGAATAAACAAGTTGCTATCAATATTGATGAACAAAACAAAATCAAAATCAAAACATCTTAAATGAGCACTTTTTACCATTTCTCAGATCTTTTCAACAGAAGTGAGAAAAAAGGGCCTGAAAACATGACAAATATTTTAAAAGAGAGAGAGAGAGAGACGAAGAGAAAACTTCGTAATTGCGATGAAAGGCAGAGCATAAAAAAATAAACAAATACATAAAAGCAAATGACCGGCTGATTGGGGGAACTTATAAATAGCTGTCGTTAAGAAAGCCACTAATTACGCAGCCCACTGTACGCCATATTTTTGACGCATACAATGCAGAACCAGCGGTCAATGTGTCTGTCAGAAAGTGGCATTGTGGGAAAAAAAGATACTGCTGAAAATGTGGAGGACTTTTGTTTTATTGCCTAGTGGAATATTTATTCAAGAAGGCGTGACTGCTGCTTCACGGTGACCTTCGCTGTCATTGGACGGGCTATTAATCTAAGGTTCAGGAGGAGAGTTACGAAACGCGTCCGTCTTGTTTTGCAACTGATGACGAAAACGAGCTCCCTTTCTGTCTGCCTTCAAGGGTTTAATGTTGCATTCTGAGGACAATGTCATCTGAGAGAAACGTATGTTGTTTATGGTAAGAAGCACATGTAGATGGGTAATGGAGCAGGCGTGACATTTTGCATCATTCTGAAGCTTACAAAAGACACTGAGTCCTCGGAGTCGTGTCCAAAAGATAAGCTGCAGCATCAACTCGACTATCTTCCAGACAAAACAAGATTCTCAAGAGATTACCATGTTGAGCTCATCATTGAGATACACAAACAAGTAAATCTGACCACCTACTACTAAGAAAGAAAAAGATGGAAAACACTTACAGCTACCAAACTTTAATGGGCATGCGTGAGCGTCCATGGGAAAATCCTCCAGATGCATGGGGCATTCGGCATGGATTGTTAATCTGTGTGGACAGAGAAACAAGTGATTTTAAGATGTTTACATAAAACAGCATTCACAAATGTTTTTACTTTATTTTATTAAGCAGGAATTAATTTAATGCTGTAAAATAGATGCAACAAACAAGAAACAAGCCAGACCTAAATGCTTATTTGCAATGGCACAATGTTATTAACAATATATTAGAAAGGCTGCATAAACCACAACAGAATACCTAGTAGGTCATATCAGTTGAAAAGGTACCACAAAAGTTTACATTTTGATAAAAGCACTAATGAAATCTCTGTAAAATAATCAAGAATGTGTATTAAGACAAATTCATGCTGGCTATAATGTAGGTGACTAGACAAGGATGAACACTTTCTGAATCAAGATGCAATCCACTTTAAGTTAAAAATAAACACAAGCA
Source organism: Beaufortia kweichowensis (assembly GCA_019155185.1). Taxonomy (NCBI): domain Eukaryota; kingdom Metazoa; phylum Chordata; class Actinopteri; order Cypriniformes; family Gastromyzontidae; genus Beaufortia; species Beaufortia kweichowensis. The sequence goes on along the minus strand of CM032812.1, from coordinate 5,294,313 downwards.
GTTATAGAGTAAGTACATAAAAAAATCTTGGACCAAATCCCAATGGGAAGCTTATAATAATAATTCAAAAGTTAAGCTGTCAGGTACGATTTTGCAAGTAAAGTCAGTTTGACTTTATTTTACTTTAACACATATAAAGATGATGTAAAGAAATTTGTAATAAATTTTATTTTATTTTCAAACAGAGATGTTTATGGAGAGGCAAGTGCAGCATCATTGCAGATCAAGAATCATGTCAATATATCTTTAACCTGTTAATCTAACACTCAGCTAAATGCACATTAACATGAATGTGGGGTAATTGCCTAAAAGCGATTATTTCAACTGAAGTGTTTGAAAACAGAGACAAGCTCATCGGACATGGTCCTGTTTGAGTACACTGTATGAGCCCTCGCTGTAAATTAGATTAGAGAGTCGCAAGTCGACAGCTCCTATGGTGTTTGGGTAAATTGACCTATAAATAGATCCCTAAAGCTTTTAATTAGCAAGTATCAAGGTCTGATGCATTGAGGTGAATCAAAGTCGTCTCTCAGACAGTTTAATAGCTGCGAGGTACATGTTAGCTTGTTTCTCATTCACTCAGCGAATGACTGCGCAGAACCACAGGTGGTAATTCGTTCTGTTCTCCCCTCCGCAGATTGATGTAGTTTCGTCTGAATTTGCGAACGCTCCTCCTTGACTGGCTGCAAGGCCGTGGCTGAGGAATCTGAGGTGAAACTCTCTGTGATCTAAAGCTGTAGGACGGATGTGACATATATTTTCGGGACAGTGTGAAGAATGTGCGTCTGTGCCAGAGTGAATGAGTGTGCAGGAACAGTAAAGGTCACTACATTAGATCAGTGTCGTAAGCACAAAACATGACAGTGACAAACTCAAGGGTATAAAAAAATCTCGCTCCTTACGAAGACGGGTTTCAAAGTGGTGGTTTTGTAAAGATACAATTATTGAAAAAACAGCAAGACTGAAGCCCCACCCCTACACATCACTGAGGTGAAAAGCAGATCGTACTAAAATGTATAAATGAGACCGTATAAATTGAAAAATTAACTGCTGCAGGCATGTAAATATAACAGTCTATTATGTGTTTGCAATTAAGAGAACTATAATGACTACAATGACATCTGTAAATTCTCAAAACATACTTTTTTGTGCATTTAACACCAGGTTATAAAGGATTGTGGGTTAACCTGTTTAGTGATTTTGCCCCTTAACTATTCCTCACATTTTGCTTCTGGGCAATTAAATGTAAATGTCAACCTTACCATGAAAAATAGTTTTTATCAAGGTTTTTTTATCCTACTAAAATCTTAGATGTCGATATTTGATGGTTTAAATACCCATGTGAGGTCTCGCTTTTTTAAAGCATTTTTTATGCTTAAATGATTTTCAGGTAAAATGCAGTTTTCAGAATTGTCATATCCATAACAGTCTATATTCCTGCAAATATATATATATATATATAATGTTCTTTAAAGAGTCATCTTTTCTTCATTTGTCGGGTATTATTACTTCTGGTTTGTGCATTTTAATTCACAGAAATCCTACAAAGTATGTTTCCTCTCAAAAATGTGCACTTTTTGGCACATACATAGACATATTTTAACGACTGGACTCTGTCAACAGGGTTTTAGTAAAATATAAACAGATGCTTCATTATATTAGTCATAAATACAATCTGTAAGAATTTACATTTCAAGTTTTGACTGAAAATGTCACATTTATAACAGTGAAATTGCCCTTCTACTCTATATTGTTAGGGAGTGTGACAGGAAGCTTGCATTACAGCATTAATTCAGCGAGCACATGTGTGCACACAGTCACGTAGCTCATCTGGCCTGTCAACATGCATGCACGGCGCTGCGGCTTCTTTACTGCCCATTTGTCAGTTTCACGGTCAGCGAGCGTCGCAGCTCTCATGGGCAGACCGGTCCCCCTGGGCTTTTCCTCTAGCTGTGAGCTCTGTCTCAGGTTCTCTGAGCTTCTGCGCCTCTTTCTCATCTGCTCAATAACGTATTGACCCAGCGGTCCCGAACGCATTACCTGCTCCCAGAGCAGCTCTGACAAAGCCAGCGGCAGGGATTCGCTTTCATGAGTCTCTACCACAGGCATAGCAACATCTAATCAGGGTACAAAATTAACTTTTTGCCTTGCCTGCCTGAACTGAGAAAACAACTACCTGCCGTGGATATTTCTTAGCGGGTGAGAAACATTATTTGTATTCAAAATAGCTTTATTTGATACGAGATGTTTTTTGATCCTACGACAAAACAGCTATTGTGCTGGTTTCCCCTTTTTATATTAAAGCAAGCAGTGCAAGTCATTTCATGTGATTTTGTT